>ML685780.1:25177135-25276427 GCA_007922175.1 Pelusios castaneus
TACAAATATGTCATTGTTTTAAAGGGAACACATTTGCTGTGTGGGGGGTTTTTGGTTCATTTTTAACATTAACCAGAAACTGAAATTGAGCTATTTGTTAAAACTGAGCAAGCAAGAATCCAGTTCCCAGGATGAAACAATTGTCTCCCATCACAGAAGAGAATACATTTTAAAAAACGAGACTAATATTGATGTCACATTTAAGGGACTCCTAGTTCACATTAATACACAGAACAGATTTGTGATTGTTTCTTTTGAGTCCATTATCTGTTTTTGTTGTGCTTCAATGGATAGTTCACTCATGGAATAATATATCATGTATTTCAGTTACTCTCATTGTCAAATAAGTCAGTAACTTTTATGTTACTCAAGAGAAAACGGAATTGATGGCTGTTTCTTCTGGAAAGGCAATCACTAACTTCATAATATATAAGGACAAAAGCGTCTGCAAAGTCACCATGTGCTGTTAATTTTTTTTAAGTGCCTTTCCAAGGCATTCTCTGTTTTTAGTAACTGTAGTCATGTCTCCAAGGAGATTAGTGTAGATTTTTAGAAAGGATTTGATTTGGGAGGGGATTATGTACACTAAGTGGTATCTTTTCCTGATACATTTTTTTCCACAGTAATGCTTTCTTCCTAATTGTACAAAAACCAGGTTTAAACCCAAATTAAATAATATTGCAGTGTTTCTTATAGGACGCTTCAGCTCACAAGCCTTGAAAGCCTTATAAATTGCTTATATTTGAGATCTATTTTTCCTTCTGTATAAAAGTTAGCTTTGAGATCATGTCTATTACATATGTAGGATCTACATCTACATAATAGATCATGTCTATTACATATGTAGGATCTACATATTAAATCTACATAATAGTTCATGTCTATTACATGTATAGGATTTACATATTTCATATGTAGGATATTGGTTCCAAAACTTTGCTACTGCTTCTAAAATAACACACTGTTGGGCCCCTGCTCCCAGGCCAACAACTGTGGAAAACAATATAAAACATAGACGCAAAGGCAGGATGGCTAATGGAAATTAGTGTATGAAAATGGAAATTATCATATCCAAAACCGAAATAAAGCTCAAAGAGTTTAATGCGCTGAAACTGGGGAGAAGGGGGAGGGGGACTGGATAATCTATATCCCAGAATACTGAAAGAACTGGCACGTGAAAAAGCAAGTCAAGTAACAAGCTATTGTATGACTGGAGAATATCAAACATAGTATCTATATTTAAGAAAGTGGGGGAATGATTCAGGCAACTACAGATCTTTGTTTTTTCTCAATACTATGTATGTCTTTAAAACAAATTTTGAAGGAAAGAGTAATTAAAGTGTGGAAGTAAATGAAAATGGGTTAAAATCCAAGATGGGATTATTAAAGGTTGATTTTTCTTCAGTAAAATAACTGATTCTTTTCAACAAAGGACATGCAGTGAATCAAATCTATTTAGAATTCAGTAATGCATTTGGCATGGTACTTACACAGGAAATAATTAGTAAAATGGAGTTAGCACAGGAACTGTAAAGTGGGCAAGGAACTATCTAAAGGGCAGATGTCAATGGCCTGTGCCAAAAGAAGAACTGTGGGCTGAAGGGAGGTTACTAATAGCGTTGCAAAAAGTGGGACTGTACTAATTAAATTTGTTGATGACAAAAAGTTGGGAGGCATCATCCATACAAAGGAAGATCAGAATATTATACAAGAAGAACTGGGTGACCTAGCTAGAGGCCTGGAGTATAAAAAGGAGGCGAAATTTAATGGTACAAAGTACCAGCTTATGTACTCAGGAACTAACAACAAGAATGTCTTCTATCAACTGGAGACTCATCAATTGGAAATGACAGAGGAGAAAGACCAGGGTGTATTAATTAATCACATGATATTTATGAGCCACCGATGTGAAGAGCACATAAAAAGACCAAATGCAAACCTTGTGGATGTTGGTGGCCTGTGGGGTGCCGGAGGTCAGACTAGACAATCTGGAGGTCTCTTTTGACTTTTAACTCTGACGCGATGAGAAGAGAGAGTGCTAACATCAAGCTGGGGCACTCACTGGGGAACAGTGACATCACTTCATAGCAGCCATTTTGGCTGATCTCAGACCTTATCTACGAAACCTTAAATACTAAAGTGTTTTAGAATAATCACCCCCAATACTGCCGTTGTTCTGCTGTCAAGTGATGTGAAGTGTTACTAAAGAACACTGTAGTATTTTTATAGAAGAAGAGAATGCTGACAAGCCCCACTGGGAACCAAAACCAGCCAGTTTCAATCCAAGGTGACTTTATTTTTTTCATAGGTGCTCTCTCCCTCCACGTACAGTATGGCTTTTCTGACACAGTTTACCAGTGTCATTCTGTGACCCTGGTTTGGCTTCATTTCATCTTTTACTGATACGTAACCAGCTTTACAACATAAGGGCTATAAACTGAAAAGGGGTGACCTGTAATCACCTTTTTCACCACATTGGTAGCAAGTTTATACTTGCTTAGAGTAAACTGCACCTTTCATTTTCAGTGAAGGCTTGGCAGCTGTGAGCATATCTTTGAATTTCAACCCAAAGACCCTGGGTGAACCAAGAGAAGCGCTCCAGGCTTTTTACTCTGTTTGGAAAGTTCTACGTGCTGGTCAAAGGTCACAGTTTGACAGCTCAGGCAACCGAGAACTATGGAGGACTTGATTTTCCTGACCTCAGTGGGAATTCTGTAGTAGTAAAGTCTGCAGGATTGAGACCAAAATAGGTGCCACAATTGCAGTCACAAAGCAAGCTTCATAGTATATCTTTTGTGCCCTTCCAGGGCTCCTTACCTGTAACATGGAAGGGCAACTAGCGTCCTGGCATGAGATGGTAGTCTAATATCCTCATGCACCCAGTCAGTCTCTCTAATGAGGCTGCCAGTTAGTCAATCATGTTGCATACTCTTGTAAACTTGCAACTGGACTCAGGCCACAACTTTTTTCATACAGAATACCCAACAGCTATTTACCAACAGTAATGACTTCCAGTTACCACTGCCCAGGCTAGACTTGAGCAAATGCCATAGAAAGTGAAAGCCTGTTCCCTCTGGACATCTGGTTCCCTCAGACTTTGAATTTGTAAATCAAATCATAGATCTACCTAACAGAAGTCTTGTAAATCTTATCAAATGTATTTCAGTCTTGAAGGCTATGTCTACACTTACCAAAGTTAGTTCGAATTAACTAATTGGAACTAATTCAAACTAATTTTAGCATGGCCTTGCAGGAATTTTAGTTTGAACTAAGCAAGTGCCATGCCATGCACTTGCTTAGTTCGAATTAATCAGTTGCATTAAGCTCAATGGCTATGTTTACACTTGGTAATTTAAGTCAACTTTAACTAAGTCAACTTAAAGTCGACTTAGTTAAGTCGACTTAGTGTGTCTACACTTAAAAATAAAGTCGACTTAAAGGGGAACTTAAAAAGTCGACCTACAGCATCCACACTGGATGCCTAAGTCGACTTCTAGGGGCTTAGGGGGACCTAGGGGAGGTCCACAGGGGCAGGGGGGGCACTTCTTGCCCAATGCCAGGGGGCTCAGCCTTTGCCCCATTGTACCTAGGTGCAATGGGGCAAAGAGGAACAGGGACCCTGGCAGGGCATAGGGGCAGGGTGGGCACGGCTCTGCCCTGCCAGATGGAGGGCATGCCAGGCTCCCCTGTGTCCTCCCACCGGCAGGGAGGGCATTGGTGTAGCCCTGGGGTAGCCTTAAGTCGACTTAGGGCTACCCCACGTCTACACTGGCTTAAGTCGACTCTAGGGAGTCGACTTAAGCCTTAGGTCTACTAGGAAGGTGGTTTTATAAAGTCGACTTAATTTTAATTGTTGACTTTATTTTCCTTAAGTCGACTTAAGCAGCTTGCTTAAGTCGACTTACGGAAACTGTAGTGTAGACGCAGGGTCAATTAAGTCGACCTAAGCAAGCTTAAGTCGACTTAATTTACCAGTGTAGACGCAGCCAATGTGCTGGTTAGTTCGAACTAATATGGCCACATTGACTTACTTCATACTAACTAATTTGAATTAAGGGTTAGTTCGAAAGATATAATCAAATTTATTAGTTTGAATTAAGGAAGCCCTTAATTTGAACTAATGAAAGCCTAGTGTAGCCAAGGCTTAAGTTAGTTCGAATTAAGCTTCCTTAATTTGAACTAACTTGCCAGTGTAGACATAGCCTGAAACTTTTCAAGAGAGCTATTTTTGTCTAAACTTCACCACAGCCTGAGGATAGAAACTGTCAGTACCTTCCTCTTTCTTCCTCCACCCTAATATTGTAGTAATGGATGTACAGTGTTCTAAAGTATTTCTACTTTTAGTTTAGCTGATAAGCAACAAAACAAGGTATTATTGATCTGACAACATTTTGATAGCGTCTTTTTTCTGGTAACTTCATTCTGCTATCAAAGAAAAAGGGGTGATAGGTTGTGGGGGTATGTTTTATCCCACTAGATTTTTACAGGAGTGATTTCCCATTTCTATTTTAAGTACACCTTTGAGTAAAAAGAATATAATTAGTTGTCTGTAATATTTAAATCTTGACTTCTCATGAACATCTTTTCTTAATAGCAGCATTCTAAATTACATGTTAAGATAAATTAGTTTTTAAAACGCCTGCATAACCATGGTCTTGTTCTTTCAACAACCAAAGCAACAAAATCTGAAACAGCTTTAAAATTGATTCTGAGAGACATTTAGTGGTGTAATTGTTCACTATGTAATGCTACTAGTAGCCCAACGGCCTTTACAAGTAATTCTGTAGTAGATCACATGACAGTGCATTTTTCCTGCCAGCAAAGAGGAAATCTATACACAGTAGAATTACTTGTGTGTGTGTGTGTGTGTGTGTGTGTGTGTGTGTGTGTGTGTGTGTGTGTGTGTGTGTGTGTGTGTGTGCGCGCGCACGCGAATCACACCTGCGGTACTGCGGAGTGCTTAGGAAAGACAATCAAGAGCATGACACCTTGCCAGCTGATTTAGGGAATAAGATCAATGGTGTGAAGCAGAGCAGTGTTAATCAAGAAATACATAAAATAGCAGGAAAAAGAGGGCATAAAATAGCAGGAAACAATTCCTTTCTTCAAGATGTCCAGTCAATGACTATATGTATCCCATAGTTTGTGAATCGACAGCAGAAAAGCTGCATTTAACAAATGATATCTTTGAAGCCTAACATGAAGATAACAAATGGTATCACTCGCTTATCTACAGTCATTGCTGGTGTGGAACCTGGCCATCATTTAATGGTCCTCATCGATATCACACAAGAGGTTAGGGCAGAAAGTAAAGACTAACAATATCTCCAGTTGCCACAGCAGAAGATTATTTAAATAGTTAAAGAGCCCAGACCTCCAAAGTGCTGTGGACTATCTCCTGTGGTTCTGCAAATCCTAGACTCTCTAAAGGAGTTGAGGTTGCTTTGCAGGATCATCCATAAATTTGATAATGGCCTCAAATGGAATTTGGCCAGAAACCTAGATGAACATCCATATTCATGTGGAAAGGAACATGAGAACATTAACAATTGCAAGGTCAGGGACTCGGATTTACTTCTCAGCCAAAGAGCAGCCTCTCCATCAGTGCAGTGCCTCCTGATTTCATACAGTTATTGTTTCAAAAGGAAGAGCACTGTTTATTGAATCATCCACACCATTGCAACACCCATGATTTTTTTGGGGCTGTCTCTAATTTGAGTAGAGAGAGACTGTATGGTCTGGTGATAGGGCACTTGTCTGAGAGTCAGGAAAACTGTGTCCTGTTCCTGTCTCTGTTCTTCACGTGCTGTGTGACTTTGGATTTCAGCTCTCCCTTTCTGAGTTTCCATGTCTGTAAAAATCTATCTGTATTAATATTTCCCTTCCATTATAAAGTGCTTTGAGAGCTACACATGAAGGGAGCTAAACAGTAGTAGTAATGACCAGATCTGAACCTATGTGGTTGTGGGATGCGATGAGCTCATGACCTAAGATACTATATGGCAGCAGAAATAGGACCGTAAATATTTAGTGAGTAAAGCAAATTGCTCCTCAGCGTCAGGCTTTTGGGGTTGTGCATAGACAATTCAAGTGTCTTGGCGTATCCAATTTAAAATCTCTCTAGAAAATGACCGCTGGCACTCCCAAATCAGTTTGTAGACAGACAGCTCCAATGCACATTTCCATTTCTTTTTGGTTACTGTAGGAACCCTTGCTGACACTCTCAAATTAAGCATGACCTCCTTGGGCATACAGTTCATCTGAAACACAGCTCATCTGCAGATAATATATCCACATTCATCTTTTATACTGTTCTATCATGGTGAAGAAAAAAAATCTCAGAATTTACATTTTGCTTCAGCTTACCTTCTTCCTGGAGGAGAAGCTATAAAATGCAAAAATAGCAAAAGATTATAAAACCATCTGTTAGTCCAAGTTATTTGGCAAGTTTGGAACAGTTTCATTAATCTCTCATGGCTCAGCAGAGATTCCTGTGCTGTATTTATAGTTCTTGAGTTCTCTCTCTCTGGTTTTTGTCTCTGTTTCTCTGTGGAATTGGAAACCCATGTTTCACACAGGTGTGGCAGCTGGGCCACGTAATCCATTATCTGTGCAATGTCCTCATACAACTAATGAAAGTGTTGCATGCAAATTAGCTGTAGCGTAAGAGCAATAATTGTCTGAATAACCTTTGATATCACAGTGCTTTAGGACTAGTGTGGCATAGATACATAGCTTACTGTAATTAGACACTGTACTGGTTTAATATTAATATAGTCAAAATGGTTGAGAACTTTAAAATTGAATAGTAACAGACTATCATAGTGATGATTGAACTTGGTGATATTCTAAAGAAAGAGGTCTCAAATGTGCTTGTTGCTGTTTACATATTTCACACTGACTCAGCAGATGTTCTAAGCTTCAGAATGACAGTCTTTCAATTTTAATATTATACACAGAAAACCATGTTAAAAGAACATTATGAAAGCTAAGTCAAACACTCAGAAATAAGATTGTATGTGCAACCTTCAATCTTCTTCTTTGAGCCTGTAAATGCATACGCTTTTTCCCCCATAGGACCCCTGCCTCTTTCAGTGCGCAGAGTGCTCACTTAATGAGTAGCTGTTCAATATTTTGTTTTCTTATTGTTCAGTGTGTGACCCTAGCAATTATTTACTGCACAATGTTCAAACTCTGCACTGAGGACAGAATTATTTATTTCTTCATGAGCTTTTCATTGGTGCTCATCACTGGAATAGTTGAGAGCTTCACAAATTTTAGTCAATTGAGGGCTAATGTGATCCTTGCGTAAGGATCAACAGAACTTGAACCCAGGACTGCAGGACTACCAAGCAGTTGATATCCCCACACTGCTATTTGAAAACAGATGTAACCTGGCCCCTATTCCTTTTGGCCTTCTCCCAGAATTCTGACACATTGCATATATAAAAAGAAATGTTAAGTAGGAGCAAGGAGATTATATTATCTCAGTATATGGCACCGGCGTGACCACTTCTCAATACTCTGTCCAATTCTGGTGTCCACAGTTCAAGAAGAATGTTGATAAATTAGAGAGGGTTCAGAAAGGAACACAAGAATGATTATCGCTATAAGGCATGTTTTCCAACTCTTTAGACTTCATGAGCGCAACCTGTTTAGCTTAACAAAAATAAGATGACTTGATCACAGTCTGTAAGTACCTATTTTTGGAACAAAATTTTGATAGTGGACAAACGTATTACGAGTCCAATGGCTAGAAGTTGATCCTAGACAACTTCAAACAAGAAACAAGATGCAATTTTTTAACAGTGAGGGTAATTAACTTTGCAACATTCTGCCAAGGATTGTGTTGGGTTCACAAGCAATTCAGAGAAGTGCTATGACCTGCGTTTTGAAGATCTTATTAGTTGATCTGTGGTTCTTTCTTGCTTTATAATCCATGAATGTTCAAAAAAAACCAACCCCCACCTGTGAGGTGAGGACCCCATTTTACTAATGGGACCTGAAGCACAGAAATTAAGGCCAAAAGTTTCCACCAATTTTGGGGGCCCAATTTGACTGACCTAGGACCTGATTTTTCAGAGTATTTAGCATTAAATATCATTTGCTGTATTTAAAGTACAACTCTGTTGATTCACAGCTGTGAGTGCTCATCACTTCTGCAAACCAAATCCCTAAATCTCAAGTTGGGGATCCAGAAAATGAGAAACACACAATTAGTAATGACCCGTGAAAAGTTTGGTTTAGTGACTTTCCCCACATCGCATAGGAATCTATGTCCAAGGCAGAGAGAGAATCTAGTTCCATAGGGCAGCATTCTGCTACCTTAACCATGAGATCCTCTTTCTCTCTCTGCCTCATTCACTACGCATCTTCCAACTTCTGCTTCATTTGTCACAGAGAAAACAGCCTCCTTTACTGCATAACTGTGGCACATCCCCAGAGCAGGTCCATCCTGTGAACTGAATGAGGCATGGGTACTGTGGAATAAATAGAATGTGATTATGCCAGGCCAGATTAAGGTTGTTCATGCAAACTTGATTCTGGCATTTCTTCACTGCTGACTTGCTTAACTTTGCAACCTTAATAATGTTCTTTTTAACATTGTTCTTTTTCCTGTGTAATTTCCTAGGTGTTTTTAAAAGCAAATGGAAAAAACAGAAATTCCATCATGTGACATCATATTGATGCCCACGAGTCATCAGGGGGATTAGATACGTTGCACAGGTTGCTGTCTCTGGAACTGAGTATCTGATAGCAGTAGTAGGTGGTATTTCTTCGTGAGAGCAAGCACTGGAGTGTGATGAGACACTCAATTTGCCATAGAATTTCACAGATACTTGATGACATCAGAGGAATGGTGAGACTCCCGAATCTTGGGTTCTACACACACTGGTTCCTAGTCCCAGTTTCCTTGTCCCACTGGTCCCAACCTCACTCCTATAACTTGTCCAACATATCCCTGACACAAAGTCTGCTGCTCCTGCCTGTTTTAAAATCTGTGCTCCAAAGCCTGGGGGCACGAAAATGTTTAATGCAGAGGTCACCAGAATTTTTTAACACAAGCAAACCATCACATTTTCTCTAAACTTATTCTTAGAAACAACTGAACTGATTTCACCAAAATTTTCTGAAGAAGTTCAGCATCAGGCAGAGATATCCAGCATGGAGAGTTTCAGTCCAAATAATTAACATTTGGCAATGTTACAAGCAACTAAAAACATGGTCATATAATGGGAAATGTCAGGCAACCTTAATAATAGATCTTTTCTCAATTCTTGTTATACAGGTTTTAAAATTTGAATGATACTTTCATTCCTTAGTAACTAATGTAACTTAATTTCTCCTGTTTACCAGGATTTAACCCATTCTTGTTAATATCTGTAAACCTTCCATCTTCATCTCTTTTTAAAAAAACAAGACTGCAACATAAAAAGTCTTCATGTTTCTGATTTTAGAGAAGCAGCCCTGACTCCTGCTTATAAATTGGTTCTGAGTTTCTTAATTTCTCCTTTTTAATTCCCCTTTTCCAATAGCTCTGGTTTACACCCGGGTGACAGTGTCACAAAAACAGGACCTGGAGGCCTTCCAGACATGAGACAAGTGCCAACTGTTGTGATCGAATGCGATGATGATAAAGAAAATGTGCCTCATGAATCTGACTATGAAGATTCTTCCTGCCTTTACTCAAGAGAGGACGAGGAAGAGGAGGAAGATGAAGATGATGATAGTTCATTATTTACAAGTAAGAGTTACACTTCCCTCCCCCCCCCCTTTTATTATGGTGGTTTGGTTTGGGTTTTTTTCTCTTTACCCTCAAAACACAAGGGAAACGCAAGCAAACTGGCCATCTTAGGCCTGATTTTCTTTTCACTTACACTGACATAAATTAGGAATAACTCAATTTGACTACAACAGAGTAAGGGAGGCATAAAATTGATGCTAGTGAGAGGAGAATCCAGTGGTTTATATTTAATAAGTACAAAGTCATCAGAATATTTACATGAAGATTACTTTTTAAACGTGTCATTGTCAGATCAAGAAGGCAATGGGAGTTTTACCAGTGACTTGAGGTGACAAGCACTGAGCAGTTTTGAAATCGTACTAAAGCAGGACTAAATCCTGAGACCTAGACTCAGTTTTTATTCACTCCTTATTTAGGTAAAACTCCCATTAAAATCACTGTGTATATTTCTGAGTAAAGACCTCAGGATTTGACCCTGGAACTTTTGTCTAAGTAAAAATTGGACAAAAAATGAGGAATTACCCTTAGATTATAGCTGGCTCTGTGTTCTTTATTTTAAATACCACCCTTCATGGACAGGGAGTAGTTTTTTAAAATCAATCCTTCCAGCACTGACTAGCATTTCTGCCTTGTACAGGGTGGATTATACACATAGAGAAAGCTCAGCGTGTTTGCTAAAATCAGAATAACACAGGTATTCAGTTCTTTTTTAGATCAGAATCCACAGGGGGCCAGTTCTGCTCACTTTACTTACTGAACTCATTGAGTACTGATGAATAAGGTGGGAAATATTTAGTTCTCTGTGTGCTGTGATCACATTTTTCTCATTATGTAGTTCTTATTGATTTAAAAAAACAAGGGCCTGAATGTGACCTTGCTTACAACTCTTTTACACTGATATAATCCTGCAGACTTCCGTGGCGTTTACTCCTGGTTTGAACCAGTATAAATGAGTTCGAAATCAGACTCCAAAACTCTAAGCTATAGCAAGAACAATAATTACGGTTAAAAACATGGACCTGATTCCCCCTGCATGTTGTAGGGTAATTTGCATTCACACAATATGTGTGTGAAATTCTATCATATCATTTGATACCATTTTCCATTTGATACCAGTCAGACACCAAGGGCCAAATATCCATTCTCTTATATAGCACAGAAGCCTACGCTAATAACAGAGCCAGATACAATATAAACAGGGTGCACCAGATTCTGTCCTTCCCTAAAGTGGTATAAATTGAAAGTGATTCCACTGACACTAATAGATTTTTTTTCCAGATTTATATCAGGTTATTTAAGGCTGGGTCTACCCCTAAAAATTAGATCAAACTAGTTGCATCACTCAGGGCTCAGAAAAATTTTGCACTCTGCGCAACCTACTTAGCTCGACCTAGCCAGCACTATAGATGCAGCTAGATCAGTGAAAGAATTCTTTCGTCAACCTAGCTACTGCCTCTTGAGGTGGTGGCTTAATTGCATCAATGGAAAAATCCCGTCCATTAATGTAAGTATCTACATTACAGCGCTGCAAAGACACAGGTGCAGTACCGTAACTGTGCTACAGTAGTGTAAACTAGACTCTAATTTGGTTCACTCAGCTTATCCCCTCCTCACTCTTCCTTCTTTGCCTGCTGATACGCCATAATGCTGGCATCTCCTTTGGCAAGACCTCTGCTGTCTTCCATAGGTTCTCTGGCAATGAAAATCTGCAGGAAGGATTCTTTAGCAATCAAACTTAGCAACAGGCCCTCCAAACGAGAGCTGGAGGAAAAGAACATCCTCCCAAGGCAGACTGATGAGGAGAGACTTGAACTGAGGCAGCAGATTGGGACAAAGCTAACAAGGTAAGAGTCAAACACATTTCTAACATTTAGCATCAAGTAATGGGTTGAGAGAGTGGACTGCAACATACAACCTCTATCCTTGGGCTATGAAGATTTAAGGTCAACTATTTTCAATGCTCAATATGTGAGAAGTTACCTAATAGGTTGAAGATGACCAACTGGCTTTGCCTCTGCTGCCGTATTAATTTCCCATACACAACTCTATCTCACCCTCAGGGGTTCTTTGCTGCAGAAATGTGTACTTTCTATACTGGCGGTCATTTTCTACTCCCCAGTGAAGAGGCGCAGCTCTGGGGACATTCTGGGCTGTATCATTGGGAACCTTCTTTATGTACTGTATTGTGAAACCATTGATGCTGCTAAATGACTGCTGTGTAGCTTACCCTCCCACCTCCAACCCCCTCCACTAACTTATCTTTGGGGCAGCTAAATATATTCCTATCCAGCAATACTCATACCTTTCACACACAACCTGGTTTCAATGGGTCATTTTTGGGCAGAGTTTCTCCCTTTGCAGACTCTTTCATACCTACAGTCTTATTCTTCAGTTGGTCTTATTTTTGCCATGATAGATATGAGGTAGGGTAGAGAAGTGATCGATAAGGACTGAATTTATTAAGGTGAAGACCTCTCTTCCTCTCAGCAATTAATTGCATTCTGAATAGTTAGCATTCCTGGGTGAAATTTGTAAAATGGTTAAGAGCTTTTCTGTATACTTTTTACCTGTGCTTTCTACATTAAATTGAATGCGACTATATTGTCATTTCAGCAGTGATTTTAAAAGTTTATTAATCGAGCTGCACTGCAGTATAGTTGCTCTTGGGAGGTTGAGAAGATCTTGAGGAAGTGGTCTCCAACTAGTCTGTGGAATCTGGCAGAAATATTATGCAGGAATAGGCGGTAATAATGCTTTAGGAATGAAAATTTTCAACTCCACAGCTTGCTTATTAGCTTGGTGTACTATATTTGCATATAAAGATCAAATTAACAGTGAGCTCAAAATAGAAGTGTCAAGAAAAGGAGGAGGGTGTATCTGTATGTAACATCAGCTTTGTCATATACAGTACTTGGGAATTCCTTTAGTGAACGCTGTGTTGTTACTACAGGTCAGATTGTTTCTACTGAGTGGCTTTTAATTTATATAAAGCAACGTAATTCCATGCTGAACCTGAACAAAATTCACCTAATTCAGTATCTGTGTCCAACAGTGGCCCATACTAGTTGCTTTGGAGGAAGGTACGTGAAACCTTGCATTAATTAGTTATACTATTATTTCCCTCCTCACATGTCCTTACATGTCTATTAGTCAGAGAGCATATTAAATGTCCAATCACTTTTTTATTCTAATATTCTCTAATATGAAACTAATGAGCAATTGTTCACAGCTAAGTGTGGGTAGGGGACACTGGAGCATTAGGTCTTCCCTCAATCTCAGACACTGCAACCTAAGAACGGAATTATGCATTGGAGTTCTTGTCTTCCATGTGACATGTCAAAATGAGTCAACTGACCAAAGGAGTATTGACTGGATATGTCACATGTCCCTAGGACTGGGTATCTGGCAAGCAATATAAAGGTCATGTTGTCACATGTATAATATTTTTGAACATTGCTATGGTTTTGACCTCAACAACATCCTATGTCCATGAGTTCAACAAATTACATGCCATGTAAAAATTATTTACTGGGGTTGGACTTTGCCACCATTTAATTTTAGGAAACGTTGCCTTCTAATGTACCTTCTCTGTACCATTCACTATTTATACACTTGTCTCATGTCTATTCTTATTCATCTCCTTTATGAGGTGAACAATTCCAGTCTTTTCGCTCTCTCTTCGTGACAGTTTTTCTATGCCTCTGATCAGTTTTGACACCTTTCTCTGAAATCACTCCAATTCTTCAGTATCTTTTTTGCGATGGTAAGCAGTTCTGCACACAGCATTCCAGAGGAAGCAGCATCATTGAATTATATAATGGTACTACAATACGTTCCATATTCTCCATCCTACTCCTATTCAATCATCATAACTTATTTTTTGACAGAAGCTGCACACTGAGTTGAGGTCATTAATGAGGTGTTCACAATGGCATCCAGGCCCTTCTTCTTGGTTGATACTGTTCATTTAGAAACTTGTATGGTACAGGTGTGGTTTAATTTTTTCCATCTACAATGTGAATAACTTTGCATTTGTTGACATTGATCTTCATTTGCCATCACGTTGCTCATTCACGCAGGTTGTTTTGGTCCTCCTGAAATGTTTCTGTCCTCTCTGGACATTACTAATATAAGTAACTTTGAGTCATCTGCAACTTTTGCCACCTCATTGCTCATTCCCCTTTCCAGATGGTTAATGAATATATGAAACAACACTACTCAAACTGATTTACTGTCCCTATGGGAACAAGGTGTTTTTACTGTTTGATTTTCTACTAGGTAAACCAGTTTGGACAATAATTGAAACATTTGGCTCCATGTTCTCACAACATCACCACCTTTTTTCTCCAGTGCACTTGTCTTGCTAGCTCTGTTTCTTTGCTGTCGGAGGTGTGAAACTGAATCTTGTTTTCTAATTTAGCCATGGCTTAGATAGTGAAAATCATAAATGTCTAGAATGACAAAAAATCTGAGGTGAGAATAATTCAGGGGCTGATTCATCACTGCATTACTCTGATTTTTACCAGTGTAACTTCACTGACGTTCATCGAGTCCCAGGCATAAAATGGGAGTGAGATAGTGGTTAATCAGGCTCTGTGACATTTGGAATTTAGAGTTTTGTATCTCCTTCTTCTTAGTAGAGTTAGAATTAGAGTTCAGAAACTTGGGGAAAAAATATTTCCTTAGCCAGGCTCCAAATACAATAAACCACAAATGCTGTAGCACTACACAGAGGGTTGCAGGTCTTAGCAGTAAAAACTTAGAATGTGTCTTATGTCTAAATACAAAATATCAGAGTATAAATCCAGGCTATTTATGGCTGGCCTGCAAACTAATGGATTTTATATTGATATGGATGAGAATTTTTCAAGTTTTGTGTGCAAAAATGTGCCATTTTCATGAGTAATTTTCAGAAAAATCAAGTTAATTTTTTTCTGTTGTGTAAACAACATTTCAAAAACCTCATTACTGCATCTGTCCTTTGTTTTCACATAATGATGCAAACATCAAGGAAAAATAAAGGGTGTTTGGGACTCATAGTCCTCAGGGTAAAACTGAGATGCTGACTGTAATTGCAGTTGGCAAGTTTAATAGTATTTCTGAGGAATTTGTACCACTCCAGCAATGGGTCCCAAAGGTTTGAAATAACCAGCCAATTAAATTTCTTACATTATTTGCAGAAGAAATCTAAAATACAAAATGAAAACTTTCACAGATCGTTACCATTGTCAGCAATGGACAGCATCAATTCATTTTCACTACCAGGCTGATTAGGATACTTCACTTCACTGTGTTTAGTTAAGGAGAGAACATTACCTGCAGCCTCTGGCAGGTCAGAATTTAGATCTAAAGAGAGTGTTATTTAAAATAAAAAAGTATGGGCAGGCATACTGAGACATAGTGCACAGAGCCAAATTCATCCCTGGTGGAATTCCACTGACTCAAAAATATCCTACTTAAACATTGCCAGGAACCATTGAATCTCAAATTGTTCTCAGAAATGGTTATGACTCTCTTCTTGTGTCTGCCAAGTGGTAGCCAGATACTAGAACAGACTTAATAAATTAGCGAAGTCCTGCTGGGCAAGTTCTGGCCTGATTTACACCCTAGTGACCTAACAGTAGTAAATAAGGCTGAAGAGCATGTCCCACAGCAGAATTGACCTCTTCTCTATGCTCTCTGAATACTACCCTAGCCACAAAGCAAAGCAGGATCTTCACAGTCCATAGTAACAACACTTAAACACGTTTATAGTGCTTCACACAAGCAGATATGTATCATTATCTCCATTTTACAGATCAGGATACTGAGGTTCAGAGAAGTTAAGCAACTTGCACAAGACTGCAAAATGAGTCCCTGACAAAGCAGGAAGAAAACTCAGATCTCTAGAGTCCGTGCGCGATGATCCATCAATTGAGAAGCAGCAGTGCCAGCAGGTGGCTATATGGAATCCTCCCTGTAGCCAAATTTGAAGGAGCTGTGGTTTCCAGGAGTGAAACAAGATAATACTGTCCTTCAGTTTGTAACACACATTAGATGAGGGTAGAAGTAGAACTCCGTAGGCGCATTCCTCAGCCTCTAGACATCATCACAGTTCCATTGACTCCCACAGAGCTGTGCTGGATTACTCCACCTGAGGTTGGGGGAATTTAAACAACTCTTTTTAAAAACTATGTATTTCAAAGTTTGTTTTGGGAAACTTCTTTATTAGACATGCTCGCTTGCTTCTCTTCACCTCTTATTGTTTATCCTCTGCTCAGCCCCTCAGCAACACAGTAAGGCAGAGGTAGCAATGTTAAGAGATGTTGAGCCAGGATATGGCAATTTGAGCAAAAATAAGGCCTTACATGTGTCACAGTTACTGATTAAGGTGCATCTTTGGCCCTTCATGGTTTCCTTTAGTGCACCCCCTCTCAGCTCTCAGGTCTCTAGTCATTACCTGGCTCCAGATGGAATCATACCATTCTCCGATGGAGTCATGGGTTGCAGTCCCGCAATATTAATCATGATTATCTCAGCAGGCCTCATGTAGGCTCAGACCTGACAGTTCTCTTTCCTGTGGGGCAATGACAGGGGTAATCAGAGACCAAACAGCTTCCTTAAAGAAAAGTATTTTTTTTAAACAGAAGCATTTCAGAGAAAACTTATCTTCCAAACAATAAACAGACTGTACACATATCCTAAAGCTTACCAATCCCTGGATCTGAGGAGGCCCAAATTCTTTAGACTCCCTCCTAAAATCTCTTTCTGAGTTGGACTGTCTCCTTACAGCTGCAGACAAATAACTCCCCTGATCTCTCTGAGAAAGGCTTTTTTAACTTTTTAGTGTTCTTCTGATCTGCCTCCTAGCTTTGACAAAATAAAGTTTGCAACTTACTAGAGATCAGAGACAGGAATCTTGACTCTAACGTGATCCGTTGTCTTTCAATTGTATGTTATGGAGATATATTGTGTTGCTAACCAGTTTGCTCTTCCCACAGTCCCGTGTCATAAGACAGGATGATACGGGACATTCTACTAGCCTAGTATACCATGGCTTCCCTTTGCTGACCAGCTCACATACACTTTAATGAACTGGTTCTATCTCAGGATTCATAATATCATTACATATCTGCTCCATGTCTATCACAACATCATCTTCCCACATCAGCACAAAGTATTCCTGTTGCAGCTCCGTGCGGTATATGCAAATGCTGCTCTGAGCAGTGCCACACCATCTTCCAGACAATGTACATCTGTTGTAGGCATTTTGGCAAGATGTGCCTTTAGGCCTGCTGGGGCCAAATACAAATTACCATCCCTTCTGCAGCAATCCTTGGAGTGTGTGCTGTGCCCTGCCAAGCACCATTATTTGCAAAACTATGTCGAAGCATTGCCATGCTCAAAATGTCCTTTGAAACCCATGAGAAGAATCATTGGGGAACCATGACTGCCATCTTGGCTCCATCCACATATTTAAGAATTAAAAGGTCTGCCCACTCACCTCGCATATCTGAGTAAGGGGTAGCTAGATATTGTAACATGCTCCTCAGCAAGGTATCGGAGAATGGTGATTTGCATTATATTTTGTTTTATGTTTCCAAATTTATTCATCCTGCAACACAGTACAGAGCTCTCTCTATACTACAGCAACTAGAAAATCTGATTTGAGACAGTGCAGATAATGTTGCATTTATCACAAGATAAATATGATGTATGAGAAAAATCCATTGAGACACAATACACACAGTATATAAATAAAATCACAAGACACAATACAATCCCACAGTTTATTTAAAAATAAGCATGACATTTGTGATTTGGCAAGTCTGTGGTATAAGTCACATGTCATATCTGTTAGTCAGTGGCAGACTTGACAGATGCTGGTCACGCACTACTTTATTGGAGAAGATGATAGTCTCTGCACACTCATCCTACTTATGCTATGTCTGCCTCAACTGTGCTGAAAAACATTGCCCAGGAAAGAGGAATCAGCTGATCCATAGGACTTTGTGAATTCCCATAGAGTTCTGAAATGTCATATATTTGCTGTGGGGTTTTTTGACCTATTCAAATCAAATTCTGATTCTTTCTCTTCCACTCAAGCAAAAAGAGAGAAAGCGCATTCATGCACACACATGGAGAGAGAAGGGTGGAGAGATGAAATGGAGAGAGAACTGCACAGAAAAGGGGGGGAGGGGAAATTATGTTATCAGTTCAGATGTGATTTGATCACAAGGCTGGCAGAAGTGTTACGCATACTAAAGTACTGTAAATCTGCAATGTTTGCAGAACATCAAGCACCATGGCTTTTTGGATAATCAAGTCGCGCTTAGGTAATTTGACATGTCTCTGAAATTTGCTTCACTGTCAATGCAATACAAGACAGTCAAATTATTTGGCAGCTGCATTTTTCAGATTGACAGATCCTTCCAGAGAATGATGTGTTCAGAGGAGATATTACCAATGCATTGGTGGAGGCACTACTTTTTCTTCTTAGAAAGCTGTGCAAAAGAATTTAGTTTAAAAAATAAAATTTGACAAATATTTCTATACAGGACCATGGCATCATTCCTGCCTGAAAAAGTAGACTAGTAATTGTTGAACAATGCCATTCAGTGGATGGCTCGCTGGCATCTTCAGTAACATCATGCCCTCCATGCGCTAAGCCACGATGGATGGCAGATGGAAGGGCAGGGGTGCCAGGTGGCACCCTGAAAGTGAGGAGCCCGGGCCGGCAGCCCTTGAATCGGCCCTTGCAGGGCCAGCCTGGCACCGGAGGGCATGGCTCCTCCACCCCCACCCCCCACTACACCACTGGTAAAGGAGATGTTTCAGCAGAACTAGATATGAGTGTTTCATGGTGAAGAAAAGCTGAAGGCTGCCGAACCTGGATTTTGATGATGATGACTAACCTGAGTGTAACAGGAGGTGCCTTCACTTCTGACGTCTTGCCCCACAGAAACACCATGGATGCCACTAGTTGTATATTCACCGTGCCATTTATTTTGAGTTCCCTCCAACAACACCACAGAAGTCCCTGTGTGACAGTCTATTTACAATATCTTCTGTGCTTTTGACCTTCTCATTGGGATCTGAGGGCTCAACTGGCATACCCCACACACACACACACACCCACACACAGCAAAGAAAACCCCATGGTTGGTCCATGACAGCTGACTCGGGCCCATGGGGCTGGGGCGGTTTCTGAGCCCAGTAGTCAGCAATGAAACAGTCCTTCAGCTCGCCGTGGGTTTTTCCTTTCTGTGTAAACATGCCCTGAGTGATCAGACCACAGGCTCACCTGCTTACTCCCTGCATTCTGTCTCACCAAGCGCAATGGCATTTTTAGTTCCTGCCACAGTTTGATGAAGGAAACCAGACTCTTCTGGGACACCCAAGGACCATTATTGCTATTATCAAGTGGGATGCTGTGAGAGAGTTCTCATGCGAGACAGGAGAATGGAAGATAGAGCAGAGGAACCATGGCACCTGTGAGATCTAATTCCTGCCTCACTGAAATCCCTGAGAGCTTGGTTGTGCTGAAAAGAAGGTTGGCCTTTTGCAATGAAGGTACTATTCTAAGCCTCAGGAGATATGGATTCAGTTCCTGGGTCTGGCACAGACTTTCTGTGTGACCTTGGGCAGATCATTTAGAACTAGATTTCTAAAGGTATTTTGGAGACTAAAGATGCAGTTTGTTGCCCAGTGGGAGTTTCAGAAGCACCTAGGTGCCTAACTCCCATTAATTGTAATGCCTTGAGGACTTTGAAAACCCCACTAGATGCTTAGCTGCATCTTTAGGTGCCCAAATTGGCTCTTTCAGTAGGCGTCAAAAAGGTCCTGAGGCCCCTAACTACCATTGGAATCAATGTGCCTAAATAGCCTTGTTAATTGCTCCTTTAATCTCTCAGGCTATGTCTACACTAGGGAATTTAGGTCGACTTAAATAAGTCGACTTTAATAAGTCAACTTTAAGTTGACCTTATTAAGTCGACTTAGAGAGTCCACACAGGACTCCTAAGTCGACTTAAAGGGAGCCTTACTAACTTGACTTAGAGAGTCTACACTAGACTCTCTAAGTCGACTAGTTTGGTCCAGGGCGGAGCTGGCTCTCCCCAGGGCAGCAAGCCCCTGAGCGGTCCAGGGGAGAAGGGAGCCTGGAGCTCCCTTCTGCACCGGACCACTGGCTCCCTTCTGCTCGGGACTTCTCAGGTCCTGGGCAGAAGGGAACCCTTCTAGCCGGGACCCGAGTGGTCCCAGTCAGGAGGAAGAGCGGGAGATGAGGTGTTATAAAGTCGACTTTGAATTTCCTTAAGTCGACTTAAGCAGCAGCTTAAGTCGATTTAAGGAAATGCCAGTGTAGATGCAGAGTAAATTAAGTCAGCTTAAGCATGCTTAAGTCGTCTTAATTTACTAGTGTAGATGCACCCTCAGTGCCTCAGTTTTCTATCTGTAAAATGGGATTCTGATTTGTCTCGGTATATTTTGAGGTCTCTTAGGACAGTGATTGTCTTGCTTTGTATTTTCATTAATAAGCACAACGGGGCCATGAACTGTGAAATTTAAGGACAAAGTCTCCCCAAAAGCATCAGTGTGGTCACTCCATAAATGGAAAGTGATTTTGTTGCAGTAAAGATTTGTGTCTCAGACAGAGATGCTCCAATCAGCGAACAACATATTATTCCTATGACCTCTTGTACCCCTGCCATCTATAGTCATAGAATCAGTACAAGTCTCTCTACACTCTCATTATGGCCAGTCCTTTCTTTGTGGAAACCAAATGAGTGAATATAACTGGGATTGCAAATTCTACCCTCTCCCTTCATCTTTTTACAAGTCTAGTTATACCTGTCCAAATGCAGATCTGGGGTGTGTTCCAGCAGAGTTTAATATACTTTGTCTACCTAACTTTCCTCTACATTTTAAATGGGATGCAGTGTTCTTTGTTTCCTGTCCTAAATTGTTGTTTGGTGGTGGTGTTAGTTGTTAAATCAATTACCAGTTTCTACCCAGAGGCAGCTGCATTTCAGCATTAGGTGAAAGCATTCCTAATACGTATAATATGTGAGCTTGCAACAGTAATAATAAAAAAGGATATGTCACTAATGAAAATACTCTTTTTACCACACTGCAATTAACAGGAGAACCCAAAGAATCCAGTTTCCCACTTGACTAAAGAATGATGTATGCAAATAAAAACTTGTGACATAGTCTGGAACTAAAATGAGAAAATAGCTGTTTAAAAAGTTAATGCCCTAGATCTAAAACAAGAAAATAGCTTTTTCCTTTTTATACTTAATACTGACAAATACTGGGCAGCTCCATCAAGAATCAGGTCCTAAATTTCCAACTTGAAAAATCTCATCATAAATCTTTTTTGTTTTGTGTCTGCTGATTGTAGGGAGTTTATCACAAGAATAATAGTTGTACAGATTGAATGACCTTGTAAATTCTGTAAAGGAAACAAATCAGAAAGCAAGGCAAGTAAATAAAGGAAGCAGACTGACAGGAATAAATTTCATTTTTATAGGCCGATGGCTGTAAGATGAAAAAATTGCTTTTTGGGCAAAAAAATTAACTTCTCTTAGTCATTACACCATCTCATTTTTTCTTAACATGTTATGGCCTGATTGACAATTGCCATCTGAGAGATTTGCATAGATAACTCCCATAAAGCAGTCAACACACAAGGCCAATTTTTCAACCAGCCTGAAACCAGCCTTTTAATATACATATAAACATTCATGAGCACAAGCTGGATTGCTGGATCTATAACAATGCAGTTTGCATGCATGATCACCTATCTGTGTGCATAAACATGACAGTTTCATGTGCAAGTTGTATGTGAATAATTAAAGGTAACTTTTTAAACATTTGGCCTGTATTCAGTCTGTGGTAAGGATTGCTTTATGACCTTCATATTTCAGCTGAATATTACAAATAATATTTGGACAGATGGACAGTTTCAAGAAAACTACTATATTTACCATATTATGTATGATATAAAAATTATACAAGCTTGGAATATTGCACATTCTTCCTGAAAAATTGTGGAGAAGCTTAACAGTCCCTCTGAGGTCAAGAGAGATGTGTTTTATTTGCATGCCTAGCCGCAACTATTTATTTTTCAGGAACACTTGGCTACGAGGTATGCTCACATCTCTGTGCACTGGGATTTATGTGCATCGCCAACACCATATGTGAAGATTAAAATGTACCCCCTAGGCTATGCACCTTGATATGTGGAATCATAAATCACATTAATAATGTTAGTTAACAGAAAAATGCTTTTGTCTACAGTGAAGAGAATAAGCCTGAGACCAAATCTCAGTGTCTTTTTAACCATAGCTGTAATATTTGCTCACAATGGAGATTCCTAATGATCTGCAGCAGAGCAGATTATAAGAAAACCATATAATTATGTGGTACACCTAGTTAATTTAGTAACATAGCACCGTCACTAACCCAACCTATATTCTTCAATCTGCTAGCAAAATCTTCAAACAAGTTTTCTTTTGTTACAGTAATATAAGTGAACGCCGTCTGCTTATTTCTTTCTACTGACAACGGCCTCCATTAAAAACTAGCCCAGAAAATTTGGAAATCCTAGTCTGATACGATATGATGGGGGTGGAGGGTAGGAGTAGTGCACTGATGTTTCATTAGTAAGGCTGCATGCTGCCTTTTATTAGTGATAAAAGTATTTGAAGGGATTCTGGATTCCTTGCTCTCTTGGCTTACAAAGGGGATGGGGTTCCACCAATCAGCAAGGCTGTGCATCACTCAACAGTGACATCTCAGTTTTTTAGGGAGTAACAACGACTGGTTCCAGAAGCAGCCTTCTTCAGGCCTCCTCTGCCAGAAAAATAATGGCTGTCAGGGCCTTGTGCAAAGGACTGCATTTTATGTGCAAAGAAGGTAGATTGTTATTCAAAGGTCATCAAAGAAGCAAGAGGTCTCTCACCATCCCTCTCAGAATAGTGAAGAGATTATACTAATATTTTTAGACTGTAAAAAATAAATAAACAAACAGAGTTCAGGGCTCTACCATATCTTAATGTCACATTAGAGTAGGGAAGCTCCACAGCAATGGAAAGTTCTGGCTTTGCCTGTAGAAGCCACAAAAGCCAATGCTAGGCTTTTCGAAGGGCATGGCATGCATTTGTTCTCCCTTCTTCTATTTCTTCCCTCCCACTTATTATTGTATTGCAGTAGTGTTTAGGAGCTCCAGTAATGGACCAGGACCTCTTGTGCTGGGCTCTGAACAAACACAGAAAAGATGGTACTTACCCCAAAAAGTTTACAGTCAAAGATCAAACAGGTGGCTACAGGCAGACACATATGGAAAGCACAAAGAAATAATTAGATGATATTGGGAAGCATGTTAGGTAGTGGTTTCAGCTCACCAGTGGCCTACAATTGTCCCACTTGCTCTTCTCAGCTTTGATCTTCTGACTTGCATTCCTTGTGCTCTGCCCCTTCTGTTTCTTTTAGGGTAACCAGTTTTCCAGTTTTCGGCCCCGCCCCCTACTCTGTCCCTTCCTCCAAGGCACTGCCCCTACTTGCTTCTCTCCCTTCTTCCCCCATTACTCATTGCTCTCTCCCCTCTACAACTAAAACTGGCATCTTAGTCTTACAGAACAAGGTGTAATTGCTTTGAATATTTTGAAAAGAAAAAGTCAAAACTAACAAAGACATGTTTAAAGACTTGATTCTGAAAAGCCTATATTTCGCCTGACTGCTCCTTATTCACATCAGCAGTCCCATTCAAGTCAATTTAAATAATAGGATTGCTTGCAAGAAAAAAGATTATTCTTGTAAGTAAACATACAGAGTTGGGACCAAAAAATGGTTACTGTGGAAAGAAATCAAAAAAACTGTGCCAGTTCCATCCACTGAAGAATATATAACTTTTGAAAAGCTTGTAATATGTGCTTTCTTAATAAATTGGAATGATTCAAGTTATTCACAAGCATAGATGTGTTTGCAGATTGGGGTCCATGCTGATTTATTTGTAGAAGAGAAATCTAAGAAAATGTCCACTCTCCCCTAATATATGCATTGCCTATCCCTGAACATTCAGTAACTTCACAGTCAACAGAGTGTATATCTATTCCTCTATATATTTTATAATATATATTCCTGTATATGTTTTTTCTGTGATTTGCATTAGTCTCATTTTCCAAAATATATTCTGAAAAGCTATTTACCTCAGACCAAAGCTGTGAAACCTTGGTGTGCCTTTCCCACTCCCCCTTCCTTGTAGGAATTTCACTAATAAATTACTGTATATATTATAAGTAGGCTTTCTGATATGAATTCATAGCATTCCCTTAAGAATTTTCTTGGCATACAAGTTGGTGTATTACAACTTACATGTGAATCCACAAATAATAATAAAGAGCCTCATCTCATATTATCTACTGTGTCTATTTAAAAAAAATTAGGCTTCAGAAAAACTGGGAAGCGTCCCAGCCAAACAAAAAATCTAGTCATATGTCTTTGAATATTGATTTTAAATAGATGTAACTTTCAAATTGTCAGCAATAAGCAGCATAGTATCCATTCTGCTTGCGGCAATATTATAAGATAACAATTGTTATATTCTCATTTCTTTCTTCTTTCACAAAGTACCTTTATTTAAAAAAGTAAATAAACTTTGGACAGTGTATGCACCCGAAATAAATAAATTAATTAATTAAATAAATATATTTGGGTGGGAAAGAGGTATTCCCATACTCTCTCCTTATGGACAGGTGTTTAGATTTTGTTTGGATTCTTGTTGTACAGCCCCTGGCAGCCCTGTTTAGGTGCTGAGATCTTAGGGCAGGTCTACACTGCCTGCCCTTTTTGGCAGCAGTCAAACTGAGATACGCATGTTACTTAAAATAACTTGCATATCTGTATTCCAACTTCCCAGTACATCCACTGTGCTGAGTCGAAGGACGGGGCCTCCCTTTGACTCAGCACTAACCCTTTTGCCACGGTGGTGTTCAAGGACTTCTCTTGATCGGCTGAGTAGGTCTTCACAGACTCAATCAGTGCATCAGGAAGTTCAAACTGATGGCGGCAAATTATCCACTATTGCTGAAGACTCACCCTTAGGATTACAGTCTTATTCAGGTGCTATTACCTGGGCTCTGAAGCTGGGGCAATTTAGTTGAGACACTGGAGAGATTTTAAGCTTCTGACTGGAAACATACAGCGCAGTCCACACACACAACACAACCATACCCTAAAGACACACCATAACCCAATCCATATACAGGCACAGCACAACACAAAACACACACACAACCCCAATACACATCACAAACACAAAACCCCACACCAAAATACCCATTCAGTGCAACACAAAATGTACAGACAACACAGCTGCACACGCACCCGTGACCCAAAACCAACCACACACAGCACAACCCAAAACACACTGTGCAATCTAAACATACACGCCATGACGTGTACACAGCACAACACAAACACACAACCTTAGCCTTGCATCCCTGCCCCACATTACCTCCTGCAATATCCAGTGTTCACTAGGGCTTAGCTGCCTTCCTCAACCTCCCAGAACCCTGCAGCCCTTTGAAGGGCCCAGCAACTCCCCACGTTACCCGCAACAGCTGGGCGAGTCACAACTGCTCAGCAGGGATGATGGCTTCACGCTCTAGGACGTGCTGCCAGGAAGACCAGAGCAAGCCCTGGAAACCAGGCAGACAGAGCTTCAGGCTGGAGAAAGAGCATGGGAATGCAAGAGATGGGCAGGGAACTGGCCTGGCCTTTCCCCTCCTACAGGATTAACTTGCCACCTTCAGAGCCCGGCACAGGGATGATCACAGACGTGCTGCCTCCCCACCCCAGCTCTCTAGCCAAATGCCATGGTGCAACCGACGGCACCTGGTTGGCCCTCGCTGTTCCAGTGCCCTGCAAGCAATAACCGGACTTCTGATGTCTGGTCAGAGTCAGCTGGACTTGCCGGTCAAAAACTGGACACCTGGCAACTCTATCATCTTTGTGTATCTGTGCTAGGCTGATCACAGTCTGGCCCTAAATGACAAAACATTAAATGCCAATATTAAAATAAACAAGAATGAAAACCCTATATAATTATTATTAGTTATGAAGTGTAAGCTTATATTTTCATGTATGAAAACACAGGAGTCAGCAGCATAAAGGATTTAGCACCGGGCTTGTTTTCTGAAAAGTCACTTTTAAATACCAATCAGATAATTATACACATGAGCACTGAGAATAATTGACAGCTATTACCACTAGCTCTCAGCCAAAAATATCATTCCCATGCTTTTATTTTATGAGGGGTGGTTTGTTCTTACTCGGTGTGTGTGACCACATGTCGTTCTTTGGGCTACTGAATAATGTTCCAGTTCAGTTCTGAGGACTCTGTTACTACCCAAACAAACCCTGCCTCCAAAAAAAATCTAGGGAGAGACCCCTTATGACTGCCACATGAAGCTAGTGCAATAGAAGTAAAACTAACATCTGCTTTGTAAGGTTCCATGGTCAATGTGTGCCCTTCATAATGGGGCTGGAAGAGGGTAGATGCTTTTATTTTTTCCCTTCTGCAGAATGCTGATGAATGTGCAATAGCAGATTTGGAGTAATGGTTGTAAAGGTAAGCACAAATGTGGGACAGCATGGTATGTGTTTTCCCCATCCATTTCTGCCAGTGCGTTTTAACATTGCCTTACAACTGTGCCTACTAGCATAACTGGAGCAAGGGAGGGTGTACCTAGCATGGTTCACCCCTCATCCTGATACCTGTCCCTTTTGCGGCATGAGGAAGACCCTGGTGCACATATATTTAGAGTGCACTAGGTTGCAACCCATACTCCAGCTCTGCCAAAACCTCTTCCTGAGGTTCTGGCTACACTTCTTCCCCTACCTTCTGATCTGTGCACACCCCATCCATGGGTCCACAAAGTCACAGGACCACCTCTTCGGCTTGGTCAGATCAGTGGCCATTTATAACACCAGCAAGAGGATGTTAGCTGAGGAGGTGCTCTTTGACTGTGGAGTCTTGTTTCCGTTCTCCATTGGCTCTTGTATTCAGGCAGCATTCTTCTGGGCCCCATCCACTGACTCCTTAGCTGTTTTGAAGAGCAGTGGGTACTGTCCAGGGCTCTCTGCTCAGAGTCCCCTTCAAGTTCCCTTTGTTTAGCATCTTGACCCTCATGCTTGTTCCTGTTTTCTCATTTGTAGTCCCCCAGTCTTAGTTGAGTCCCAGGCCCAGCAGTTCCTCCCCTTAGGCTGAGGGACAGGCTTTTAGCCACAGGCAGGTTTTGCCCACCCACATCCCAGAACCCAAATAGTAGGTTAATTCTGGGCCAGCTATAGAAAGAGCTCTTTTGGTGATGTCATTATGGAACAGGCTGAGACTACCACACTTCCGTCGTTTGTCCCCAGACACACTCCTTGTTCCATTCATAAAGCCACCTGCACGGTAGTCAGAAGAGTATCCCCTTGTAGCAAGAGCAGCAAATTACAGCATGGGTGCTGGAGCTAGGGGAATAGGGGGTGCTGCCACACCTCCTGGCTTGAACTGGTTTCCATCATACACAGGCTTTACAGTTTGGTTCAATGACACTCAGCACCCCCACTATAAAAATTGTTCCAGCCCTCTGAATTACAGGGGCAAATATTTTACTTCCGGCAGCCCTACTAGATGTAAGACAGATCAGCAGGTCTGCGGGACTTAGGGAAAAATCCAGGACTCTCCTGTGGAATGTGGAACAGTTGACTGCCATGAACACACTCTTTCTAGCTCTGGTGTACAGAACGTTGTATAATAACTATGCATCTTCAGATTCTGAGCACCATCCAAATAAGTTATTCATTCTAGTGAAAAGCTCAGAACACAGATTTTTACTTTTTTCTTTTTCTTTTTACTTTCTTTAGAGAGCAAACAAAAAACAATTTGTAATTTTTACTAAGTCTCCTCTTTTGCAATGTAATTTATGACAAAGTCCCAGTGGGGCTTAAAGAGCAAAATATTCTAAAGTGTAAAGGGGTAATAACTCTTTAGACCAGTTAGGCCAAGACTACAGCTGCTGTTCTATTTTGCTGAAAAGAAAAGGTTCTTGTGTCACGCCCTTTCCCCACCCCTCTTCTCTGTTTAACATTTATTCTTAAATATTCCTTATGAAAAGGTTAGCAGTCCCCCAGAGAGAATTACACTTGGATTGGGATAAGAAAGCAGGCTTCTAGTCTGGTGAAGTTTCTTCAGCCTTCAAAATATAGTCTGAATGTTACTGGCACAGGTCGGTCGTCCATGCATGCAGTATTTTAGAGGAGGATCTATGGAAAGATGTCAGTCAGCGCTAGACTGAGCCTTTGAAAATTCACAGAGAATGTAAAAAGTTAATGTAAAATATTCTATTTAGAGACAGTGCTGCCTCTACAGTATATCATGTAGAGGCATATAGAAAGCCAACAAGTTTTTTTGTTTGTGTTTTGTTCCTCCCTCTCCCTCTTTGGTTGTTTTTCTTTATTTAAGGCTATTTGTGTGCAAATAGGATCTTTGCTACTTTAGAGATTATCGATTCCTGTTGCTAACTCCTCCTTTGAAATAATAATCTTCTTTGCAACATTACATTTGTTTGCTGTGAAACTAGTTATGATGAAACAAAGAAAGGATTGTGATTTTGTGGCCCAAATTCAACCCCGATGTCAGCAGGTGCAACTCCCTGGCTTTAAGTGAGGAAATAATTCCAACAGGTGCAATACTTGCCCTGAAGGGGAAAAAAAATGTTGTCATACAGATGTCCTTAATATAAAAAGAAGGAAAGAAAAACAGTGTATGGTCTAAATTCTGCTCTGAGCTATTTTGATGCAGTCTAGCATAACTTTATTGAGGACATTACAATTAACTCCAGATATGCTGGTGTAATTGACAGCAAGCTGTCCTGTGATCTCTAAAATATAATAGTAATAATACGTTTTCTTAAAAGGCATCAGTCTCTTTAACCATTGCACTTCTGATTAATGAACCAAATTTATAAGAATAAACATTTCCAATATTGCATGTATCCCATACAACATGTCTTCACTGAATATCCAGGGAAATGCTGTTAGTTAAAAGATTATTCCTGTGCTTGGCTAATGTAGAGAGGCAGAATTGGTTAAAGCACAGTGGTTAGAGAAATCTAAGAAAGGAAAGGTGTTGTGAATGTGTAGTTAAATGGGAATAAGAATTAGTGGAAATTTTAGAGGGCAGGAGACATACATATTGGATAAGTAATGAGTAAACCCAAAGTTCATGAAGTCATTAAAAAAGGTGAGGGGTGATTTTACAAGTGATGACTCAAAAAAAGATTCAGAATAATAAAAACAACAAATCTCACTATCAAATAGGCACTGAGTCTATAGGAGAAGCTGTATCCTACAGGTACATTTTAGAGAGACAAGGTGGGTGAGGTAAATATCTTTTACTGCACAAACTTATCTTGGGGAGGGAGTCATGCTTTTGAGCTTATACAGAAATGTACTCAGAATGTCGCAGCTAAATACAAGGTGGAACAGATTGTTTCATGTAAGTAGTTAACACTCATTTCAAGGGGCCATTCAGTGTGAATCCACATCTCCCAGACCTTACGAAGAGCTCTGGGTAAGCTTGAAAGCTTAATGTTTTAAAATGTTGAAACTATATTATTTTTTATTTTAAAAACACATCTTGGGAATTCTTATTAATAATAAGAATCAATGCACAGTTATCCTTTGGAACATGCATTTTCTTTATGATATCACTGGACTCTGATTGTTTGGAGTTAATTTTTATTTGTGCAGTGATTTTTACTTATTGTCCATATACTGTTGTTCACCTTCGGCACAGCCAAGTCTTTTCAGTGTAAACTAATATGGTCAGAGGATACACAGAACAACTCCATTGCCGGTTTTCTTTTAATAGCCTGTATTTACTATAATAACAGTGAAAATTTTGCCGCATTAAGCAGTAGAAGTACTGAGGTATTGAGTGTATGGATTGTAACTGGTAGAATTCCAAATATGTGATTCTTTATTTGGACAAGGAACACATGAATAAATGAAGTTGTAAATAGTTGTAAGCCCTTTATAGAGGCCTTTAAATAAAAAAAAAAAAAGGAAATTGGATATTGACAACACTAGAAATGGAAGGCCTCTGTTTATTCACAGAACACACATAGCAGGGAGAGCCACAGTAGATCCATATTGGCCCACCAACAGCTCTCAGCCGTGCACTGGATGCTTCATCTCTACAGGTGACATGGTTTTTCTGTTTCCATACCCATTCATTCTTTACCTTCTATGCTAAGTCTTTCAGCAAGTGTGCCAATGGCTTTTGGGTTGTGAAACAGCTACCTTCCAGGGTTTGGGGAGAGACAGCTAATGCATTTCACATAAGCTGCCAAACCACCATCTGATAAACATGACTATAGTTACTCTTACCTTTAGCTGGATTTGAAGACGTGACTGAGTTGAAAGGTTCTAGGTCCCATCATCTATTGCTTTATTTAAGAAAACAGTCCAAAGGACTGCACAGGACGCTATGCAAGCAGATGGTCGATGACTCCACTTCAGTTACACCAAGGAGCAGATCGTTTCACAGTGGAGCCACCAAGAATTAGATCGCCACAGCAGTACATGGCAGCCAAATAAAAGTAAAAGAGAGGACAGCCGAGGGCCTTCTAAAATCTGATATTTGGGGGAGGAGAGGATAGAGAATTCTAGTTTACAAGGAGGAAATTATAAAGAAGAAAGAGACAATACCTGAGTATCCATCAGGTTTCTCCTCCAAAATTTCATTAAAAAACATGCATTTAGACACCAGTTCCTGAGAAGAAAAGTGTGTTCACGCCCAGCTCTGATTTATGGAGACACAAAAGTATTTAGAAGACAGATCTACCAAACCACCCCATAGGTCATAATTGTGACCTTGGCCTGGAGATACAAGTGCCTGGGGATACGAAGAATATCCGTTAACCTCTGCATAATTCTCATAGCGCCCTTTTATTCTACAAGTAATGCACCATGATGAATTGAACTCAAGATAGGGAGACAGGAAAACCTGAGTTCTGATCCTGGTTCTGGATTATTGTTACTCATGCTAGATTTATAAAACTAGAATTTTGGATCAGTGTTTCTGTGTCTGAGGAACTCATTTTCTTTCTGTGATACTTGTGTGCATAATAAGAGTACTAATGAACAAGATCTCTAGCATTTTAGAATAACGTACTTGCTCTATTATTATGGGCCCTAACATTCATCTAACAGATCTTAGTTCTTCAGCCTGCCTTTGTGAAGTTTATCCATCTGAGAACATGGCAAATCAAGGCTCATGGTACAAACAAATATTCTTTTTTATTTTATTGCCCATGAAATATATTTCTGAATTAGCTAATTCATAGTAGGCAATCTGTTTCAAAGCCTAGGAATTGGAGAACTCAAGAGTTTCCCTAAAGTGAAATGTGTAATTGCTGTAGAGTTATGATCATGCTATTATTTTACTTCTGTCATTCTCTTTTAATGAAACAGTAAAGTATGAAAGATGTTCCTCTTTGGAGTTGCAGGGCTAAAACCTAATCCTGTAGGAAGAGGATTAGGGCATTAGTGCCAGACTTTTATGTTAGGATATGGCTTCATCTTTTGAAAGCCCTGAGAAATGCAGTAATTCTCAAAAAACACTGAATGCCTGTGTTGTGATATTTCTCTTGTGAAAGAGATGTTCATTTTTAAGGGGATTTTATTGAGTTAGTAATAGCATACCTGTGATTTTATTGAAGATTATGGGCCTGTGTGTGTCGTTATACAGACAACCATAAAACTTCATTTGTGTTCTGAGTTAAAAATCTATCAGTTCATTCTGTTTTTTGGACTAAATTCAGAGTTTATGGATGTTCTAGTGAAAATTACTTTGGTAGGGACATCGGACAACACAGGGTGTCATTTTTAATTTTTAAACAAATAGACCCCATGTGTTATAGGTAAAATCTCAAGAGAATTGTCTCTTATTTTACCAGGAATAGTGAATTAAGGGAATCTATGTTTTGACTATAAATGGTGATATTTTTCTAGAAGACATAATCTGATGCATGCTGAACAGCCCATACTTTTCTGGAACATCATAAAGACCTTTCCTTGACTAACCTGTAACTTCTCCTGAAAGTAAACCAAAATCATAATAAATTAGTTCTTCACTGAGCTGGGACAGAAGAGAACCATAGAATCATGGAAGTATATGACTGGAAGGGACCTCAATGGGTCATTTAATCCAGTCCCCTGCACACAAGGCAGGACTGTGTAATAACTAGACGATTTCAGACCGGTGTTTATCTAACCTCTTTTTAAAAACCTCCACCAATAAACTTCTGGGCTGTGTCTACACTGGTAAATTAAGTCAACTTAAGCTTGCTTAAGTCGACTTAATTTACCTTGCGTCCACACTACAGTTTCCTTAAGTTGACTTAAGCAAGCTGCTTAAGTCGACTTAAGGAAAATAAAGTTGACTTAATTAAAATTAAGTCGACTTCATAACACCACCTTTCAAATAGACCTAAGGCTTAAGTCGACTCCCTAGAGTCGACTTAAGCCAGTGTAGACGTGGGGTAGCCCTAAGTTGACATAGGGTTACCCCAGGGCTACACCAATGTCCTCCCTGCCAGGGGGGGCACCGGGGGAGCCTGGCATGCCCTGCCCACCCTGCCTCTATGCTCTGCCAGGGTCCCTGTCCCCCTTTGCCCCATTGTACCTAGGTACAATGGGGCAAAGGCTGAGCCCCCTGGCATTGGGCAAGAGGTGCCCCCCCTGCCCCTGTGGACCTCCCCTAGGTCCCCCTAAGCCCCTAGAAGTCGACCTAGGCGTCCAGTGTGGACGCTCTAGGTCGACTTTTTAAGTTGCCCTTTAAGTCGACTTTATTTTTAAGTGTAGACACACTAAGTCAACTTAAAGTCGACTTAGTTAAGTTGACTTAGTTAAAGTCGACTTAAATTACCAAGTGTAGACATAGCCTTGGAGATGTGTCACAAACAGAAGCTGACTTGCTTGGCCCCAAGACCTAGAAAACCAAGTAATCAAAGCAAAGAGGTTTGCTGCTTCACTCAGGCCAATTTTACGATATTTTTGGCTATCCACATGTGTTTGAGCAAAGCAATTAAAAAAAAATCTGCCGACTGGATTTACTAAAAATCTTTCCAACCGTGTAAACTAGAGCTGGTTACAAATTTTCCACTGAAGCTGTTTTTCGAATAAGCATAATTTTTCACAAAAAGTAACTGCTTGTCACAGAAAAATTCAGTTTTTTCCTCAAATATTTCACCTGTAAATCAAAGTATTTCAATTTGGATATGCTGCTGCAGGGCTTTATCGGAGTTGTAGTTTGGTTGCTTCATGTCCTCATTCTGCTCCATGGGCTGGACTTCCCAGCTGAGCTACATCTCCCATGATGCACCAAGCCCAGGGGCTTCCATGAAGATTTCCAGTTGGGGAGACTCTGGTAATCATGGGAACTGTAGTTTGATCAGGGAGCCCAACCAAAAGAGAAGAAGGGAGCAGGAGGCAACCGAACAACAGATTCCTCAAGGTACCACTGCATCGTTTTTATTCAGTTTGTTTGTTTGTTTGTTTGTTTGTGTGTGTGTGTGTGTGTGTGTGTGTGTGTGTGTGTGTGTGTGTGTGTGTGTTTGTTTTCTATTGAAATGTTTCAATATTCCAATTTTCTCCAAAAATCAAAATTTTCCACAGGAAAAAAAATCCATTTTCCAGCCAGCGCCATTCTAAATTCAACTTCATTGGCGATCCACCCATTTACACTGTAACTGAATATGATCTTGTATCCACTTTGTTTTGCTCTTGTCATTGACCACTGTATTTTCCTGTACAAAGGCAAAAATCTAGCAGGCTGAATGTTCAAAATCAGCAGAAAGGCAAAGGATAATTGTTATTTGATAGCCGAAATTCAGCAAATGCACCTTTACAGTTTCCCTGAGAAATGAAAAGTCAGTAAAGGAAGAAGCATTGTCATGAAAGGTACAAAGAGACCTGCAACAAAGGGAACTGGTAGGAAGAAAAACTTTAAGGACGAGGAAGTATCAGGTACATTTACAGCTTTAACAATATCTTCATGACATTTTCTGTCAGGAATTGTATAAATGTACAGCTCTTAGGGTTAGTATTGTACTCCTTTGAATGGAGATTCCTTGCTTAAGAAGCCTTCAGTTTAGCATGTAGTCAGCCGGGAACTTAATTGACAACACAGTGTTGTCCCCCATCTGATAAATCCTAACTGGAGAAGACTGATTAGTGAAGGATGGTTTTCAGTAGGAAAATAGCACAAGTTTGGTGTCCTACTTTTGGCTTTGTTCGATAACTGATGCTGTAGAAGAAACTAAACTTCTGGATCTCATAAATGCACTTACCCAGTTGTGTGGTGCTGGGCCATGAACAGTGAAAGCAGTTCCTTCCCTGACCTCTGCTAACAGTTAACTTATGCATGGAAACATGAGATTTGATTCTCTCTCTCCTAAGCCCCTATGCTTAGTTAGTGTTGGACTGCAGAAGGTTCTCAGAAAGCCATGACCAGCTTTTCTTTACTCTTTAGCTATATAATTTTGGGAGAAGATATGTCACAGTTTCAGGGTAACTGCACCTTTCATCTCCCTTGTGGTCTGCTCAACGAGTTGCCTCTCAGACCTCTAGCCAGTTTCTCTTTCTGGGCCGGAATCCATGCTCTTTCTCACTATAAACCGGGGTTTTAGTCTGCAGCTCCCAGCAATTGCACTGTGATTAACTAAAGCAGATCTCACTAATAGGCACCTCTTGCATGTGCTTCTTTTCCAAGGGCTATGACCAGGGAATGCCAGTGGTTACAAGTGACCCTGTAGCCATTTGTAGCAAAACTCTTGCTTTGTCTCCCAGCTTCTTGAAAATTTTCCCCTTCCTTGGGATGTCAAGCCTTAAAAGGCTAGCTATCTGCACAACCAGCCTGGGGATTTTGCATAATTTGCCCTTAGGGATTCTGGGTTCCCCAGGGAAAACCTCCAATGAGTCAAGAACACCCAAAAAACATAACGCTTAACGTGTCTGTGAATGTTCTAGGGACCCTGATCATTAGGCCTGGCTCAGTGCAATGATCTCTGAAGTTTTTATTCTCAAGGGCTGCCTCAACCATACAGATAACCATACGTTAAATACACTGTAAACCTGGTAGGGTGAGCACTGGCCTAACCTGAGACTATTTGTCTGTCACAAGGTGATCTGAACTACTGAAGAGGTTGCATAGGGCTCATGACTCCATTTAGATTTTTTTCTTGGTCCTGTCAGGAGATAAAGCCAAGGGCCAGCCCCTCAGGGAGTAAAAATCAGTGTAGTTCTATTGGCTCAATGAAGCTACGCTAATTTATCCCAACTGAAGTTTTGCCCTAAAGAGTACGTTTTTCATTAGGCGCTAACTGCTTGAGTGCTGAAATCAGTTTTTACTCTTTCCTTGCTCAGAGAAAAACTGAAGTCACTGGATTTGGCCCTGTGTTTGGAAATGGCCAGCATTCACTTATTCCGACGCCTGAAAAATATGAGATTTTTAGCTGATCCTTTTTAATCCCCTTTTTCATTTTGTTTTGTTTTTTACTGAGAACAAAAGGACCTTGACAGGATCATCCTTCTCATATAGTCCCACGGATTGCTCTTTGTACTTACTGTGTGTTCTTTGTCCCTATGGAAATGGTCACAAGCTCAGGGGCTGAAATCTCTCCACAGCATTCCTCTAATGTGTCTTCCTGAGAACTCTGACAATGTGATGCACAAAAAGCATTGTATAACTCAGACACTAGAGCTCCATATTGCCCCTGTGACATTACTGTTTGATTCCCATACACGGCTACAAACAAAAGGTGTTTAACTGATGCCTAACACTAAAGTGAACTTGCTAAACATCCTGTTACCAACAGCTACTGTATCTTAAGTGATAAGTATTTAAATATCCCCTTAGCAATAGCTACTGTATCTTAAGGATAATAATAAATAAATAAATATCTAACTATCCCATTAGCAACAGTTACTGTATCTTACGGATAATAATAATAAATAAGAAGTAGTTGAATAGCACTTTCCATCTTCAGAGTGCTTTACAAACATTCATTAATTCTGAATTAAGTACAAGTTTCTGTCCTTTTCAGCACTTTGCCAAATGAAGTAATTGTCCAGTTTACTATGGCAGAGAGACAGAACTAATGATCCTAATTCGTTATTGCATGAAGGCCACTTTTTGCTGCCACGGTGGCACGAAGGAGTCATAAAACCAGCGTATCTGGCCATGGGACTCTAACGCCCCCTGCAGACGGGAAAGATTCTAGGTCTCTGCCAGAAGGTATATCCCTAGAGGAAGTCCCTGCATTCCTATGAATCCCAGCTGCTGTAACAACTCTTTGAGGCCATAGGGAATGAGTACGATATGGAGCAGTCCTCAGGCTGTTGTAATTTATGCCTGGGTACCAGATTGGCACCCAGGGGCTCCAGGATCAGGAGAATGCAAAGATGATTTAAAGCAGTGGTTTTCAAACCATAGGTCAGGACCCAGTACTGGGTTGCAGACCCGTAGGTACTAGAGTCACAGCGACCCCTGACACCACGAAAAGACAGGAATGCATTGCTCAAAGATGTTGGGTCACAGACATGAATGATTTTTTTCTACTGGGTCCCGAGGAAAAAAGTTTGAAAACTACTGGGTTAAAGAAACTGCTGCATACCCCTGCTGGGATGAGCTGTGAATTTCTTGACTGCAGCTGAGGACTGGGGCCAATGTGTTCTGAGAAGCTTGAAATAATTTCCTAAGCTTTGTCAGACAGTAGCCCTGATCCTGCACTATACCAGGCGGCCTCAAGTTCCATTTATTTAAATGAGTCATTGACTTCCCTGATGTAAATGACTGCATTGTGTGTTGAGAGTACTCAGCATAGGATCAGACCTCAAGTGCAGACTTTGGATGATGATTGATGTTCTGTTACTACTCCCATTGAAATCAATGACAAAACTCCCATTGACTTCAAGAGGAGTAGGAGAATGCTCAATAATGTTAATGTTGCTGGTTGTCTTTGTTTTTCTAATAGCTCTTTCGTCTGCTCCCTCTTGCTTTCTACTCTGAGATTTCTGATGGTTCCTGTTTGCAGTCCCCCTTCTGTAATTAGATCTTATTTATTGTGACTATATTACGTATAGGTTGGCTGCCAAGTGATTTCAATTCATGTTCACTTGTAATTGTAACATTTGATAAAGCTGTCCAAAGAGGGAGTGAGAATGGAGGAGGAGAAGAAGAGCTACCATTGTTCTGCAGCCTGCGGAGCCTCGCCAAATCTCCTTGTTTCTCTGGACTGTCTTTATGTTCAAACTCTGGACAAGTTTGGTGCAATCCCTCACACAGAAGACTGGAGGGCAGAGAGGGAGCTAGTGCTGAACTTATATTTGTGAAAGTCAGGAAGAATGCACGAGAGGAAGGAAATTGAGTGAAGAAATTTGCACAGCCTAACTTTTAGCAGATTTGGCCAGGGTGAGAGTGGGAGGGTCATGTCTAACATGACACAAAACATTTTGTTTTTCATGGGTTGGAAATAGAAAAAACGGCAAGAGCAAAGAATATTCCATGCAAAATGTGGACATGCTGGGTGCAGAACGAAACAATGTCATTGCCCGACTCTTGGTCTTTTGTGCTGCAAAGTGACTCTTACACACATTGAACTGAGGGGAACGTGATATGGTCCAAAAACTGATCCTGGATTTTTTCCGCAGACGACTGAGCCAGAGGCCCACTGCTGAGGAACTGGAGCAGAGGAACATCCTGAAACGTAAGTAATTGTTCCATTCAGAACTAATCTGGAGCAAGGTCCTTTAGCTGTGACCTGCTCTGTGCCTTTGATAAAGCACCAGATATATTGTAGATGTATCACAAGTAAGTGATAATATATCTATTAGAGCTATTATTGGGTGGGAACAACTGTAAAAAATACTTTCAGGAAGTTCCAAAGGGGTAGCTGTGTTAGTCTAGTTCAGCAAAATAAGCACGGAGTTCTGTGGCACTTTTAAAGACTAGTCTTTGAAAGTGCCACAAGACTCCTTGCTTACATTCTGTAAGGTAACCAATATGAACAGTCAGGAAGAAAATTCAAACTGAGGATCATCTTCGAAAGTTCTCACACAGGCAAACCTCTCATTGAAATCCAGTAAAGACTTCAAGATTTAGCCCCTAGTTTCTAAATTATAATCTGTATTGTTCCTTTAATCAAACAAAACCTTGGGTAGATGCAGCATCCCTAAAGTATGTGATGATGTTTTAAAGTCACAAAAAGCTACTCAGACAGCCTGATTCTTGTCAGGCCAGTATAAGTTTTACCACCGATTTCAAGGAGAGCCAGATGGAATCTGAAATAACAATTATTCTAATGAACAAATTGTGCATTGAAAAAAGTATGGCAATTACGTTTTTTAAGCAAATCAGAATAGTTTTAAATATAAAAAAGATAAAGCTGTTTAACTCAATGTAACTAGTAAGATAGCAGAGAACAGCAGGAGTGCAATTCACAGTCTTGCTTTGGAGATGCATCCTGCATCCTTTCAGGGGCTTTGGAACAGAAAAACTACACACACAAAAATTTCTAAAATAACATGTTTAAATTACTTAGTGTGTCTTTATGTAGGATCCCATTATTAAACATTGTATATATGTTGTTTTTTAATTTCTACATTGTACAGAATCCTAAGGGCATATAATGGGTGATTAGCTCTGTAGAAATTAATAAAATGACTTGATTCAATACCATGAAATCCAATTTCTAACACCTGTCAGCGGTATAGTTAGGGAATAAAATGTGCTAAGTACTGCATTGATTGGTTTTCTGTAAATATGGCACATGAATAGACTGATAAATGGGTAGCTATAAATATAGAGATAAGATTAGACTAGATATGCGAGCCAATTTAAGGAGATATGGAGCCTTCTTTCAATTGAAGCCCATTTACAAGTGTGTGAGCTCCTGCCATCTAAATTCCTATGCCATGTCAGTTAGAGGGAGTCAGTCTCCTAGAAGGCAGTGACTGGAAAAACAGGCAATGTGTCCAGAACTAGATTCTCCAAAGTGCTCATGTTACCAACCCAGAATTCCCAGTCAACAAAACCATCTTGTGCTGCATACCACTTGGCACTGGAGTGTGACCAGTTAACACCACATTGGTAGAGGTAAGGGGTGGCTGCAGCTTTGATGGATAGACTTAATGGCCACCATTTTAAAACCACAGTCTGTCTTCAGGTATGTAGATGTGTAAAATTTTGAAAAGTGCGCAAGTCACTTATGAACCTCAGTCTCATTGGGACACATCCCCCAATCCTTAATTTTTTAAATAGGACTTCTGCTTCTAAGTGACATAAGTGCATTTGAAAATATTATGCTAAATCTGAAATTACTTTTCAGCACCTAAATAAAATCTGTATAGGAGTCTCCTACACATAGATCTGCCATAGAATTCCATGTGTCTTGATAAACGAAAAATTTCAAAAATACCAGAAAAATTTGTTACATAATAATTGTATTTATAAACCACCCCCCATCTTTGCTGAGGCACCTTCATGATGAATAAACATTTGAAATGTAATGTAATGAAAACATCAACTATTAAAAATCGAAACTAAATAGCATCAGATAACAGTGTGGTATAGCATCACAAGACAGCATTATTCACTTCCCCTTAAAGAGCTCAGTGACACATCTATAAGAACATTGATGGATGATGTGAAAGAAAATTAAATTGAAGGATCTTATCCCAAACAGATGATACTATTTTAATAGCCCCATTCACAATACAGTAAATTGAACCCATGGTGTTTTTCAAAGTTAAGTAAGTGGCTTTTCCTCTGTGGTTTGAACTGAAATTTCCTTGATGCACTTGTCACATCTGACACCACTGTGTAATTGCATCAGTGTCTATACCATGGGGGAAATACAAAATGAGGCAAAATGTATTTACTCATCCAGTCTTTGTTCATACAAAGATAACCCATCCATTTCCTAGCCCTACTATGCTGGAATGAATATAAGATAGTCTTATTGACTGAATTCCAAGAGCACAGGTAACCTTAGCACAAAATGAACTGCTACTGACTGAACTAATAAACTTATAATTGCTACAGCAGAAAGTTCAGGCCTCTTGCTGGAAGGTGTTGAATACCTCCAGTGAGATGCTCTCAACACCCATTGACTTAAGTAAAAGTCAAGGGCATAAAGTGTGGAACACGGCATCCTGCAATTTTGTGTCCTGGATAAGCATGAAGGCTGAACTGATCTTCTCCCATGGAGATAGTCCTTCCAAGCATGGGTGAGGCAAATTAGTTTGTGAGGAAATTTGCATGGTGACCATATCTGTGATGAAGAGAGGACTTCAGCTTAAGGATGCTAGGTTGGCACCATCAATGAGCATAAATTCCCTGTAAAAAGGCAATGAGATTGGATCTGATGGGTCTGACACAAGATGAGTCGAAATGACACACTGGCGTTTACATCAGACCTGAAACTTCCAATTCTCACACAAAGAAGCTAGAGAGAAAGAGGGGATCTCCTGACCACTTAAAACAAAACCCACAAAACCCACAACAGTTTTGTAACCTCTGTTGATCTAAAAGGACATCATTGATTTTTACCATGTTTGTCCTCAAACGAGGACTGTTGCTTGTTACTAACTTGTGCTTGGTAAAGTTTTCATCCTGCCCAGTTGTCTCTAATGCTTGGTAACTGGGCTGAAGGAAACAAGGAGACCAGAAAAATGGTGCAGTTGTTAAGAAGCTGTATTTCTTCCCTTTGAGACCCTTGTTTGTAGCCTTCTAGCCTGTTTACCTCTCCCAATTCACAGCCTGCTCCTGAAAAGATTTACTCATTGGCACTGCTTCTGTCAGCAAACTGTTGACAGGATTTTGTGTGGTGAAATAAATCAATCGGATTGAAGACAGGCCGTGGTTAAAGTATAATTTGATGGGCCCCGGAATCTTCCAAATCTCTGGGCCTCCTTCCCATAGGAACCCATAGGAATGAAATTTGTGGGACATGGGAATGGTGTTCCCTGGCGTTCCCACTTACTTTAACCACTGGAGACAGGAAGGAGAATTTATGCAGGGAACTTTTCAATCAAAAAAAAAAGGGGGGTAGAAAAAGAGAGTAGAATTTAGCGATGCTCATATTCCAAATAGTATAGAAAAAGTGCTTGTGAACTGTCCCGTTCTCATCTTTTCCTTCTATTATAGCATGAAACTCCTTCTTCCAGAAAATTTCATTTAAAAAATATTACTGGACAGATCTCTCATTTACAATTACAGAGCGCTAGTATAATAGGAAAGGATCATAAACAGTATGACTGTATTGAATGATCGTTGGTGCATTTCTAGTGTTAAATCCTGGTCCCACTGAAGTCACTGTACACAGTGAGGTACAGTTTTCAAAAGAGCCAGGATATTGCTTCACTGCAGAGTTAACTTGAGCTAATGCTTTCGAGTTAGCTTAGTTCCAGTGAGAGCCAGCCACATTGTGAAATAATACTCAAGCTACACAAACTAATTGTATTAGCTGTTGCATGTTGTGCTAATTCTAACCTGTACTCCCTCCTGGGCCAGCCAACATAGTGAAGACAATCTTTAATGATTTAGGAGCCTACATGCCATTTCCAAAAGTGATGTTTAATTCCTATACCCCTCTGACTTACAATGAGATTTAGACTCCTCCATGCCTAAGTCACTTGTGAAAATGGGACTTTTAAGAACTTTTACAAATTTTACCCTGAGCTTGTTTTTAAGGTTAGGTCTCGATGATGCTTTTGAAGATTTAGTAGTGCTGGCAATGGTAGATCTTACTTTCCTGAGCCGTTGTCATACAGGCTTCTCTTGGTAAGAAACTGCCCTGTGGCCTGTTTAGTTTTACTTTCTGAAGCATGTGCCCTCAGTGTTGGCTGTTGTGTTCCTGTGCTGTGCTGTGAAAGGCCTGTGTCAGCAGGACTCTCTCACCACTCTGCAAGACAGTGGCTCAGTCAATGGGAGATTATTCTGTGAACTGTGCTTGGGACTTTAACCACCACCCATATTGTGAGTTTCTTGCCCTTCCTCTTCACAAAGTAGCTGTAGACAAATTAGTCTGTGGTCAAGGACTTCTCCATCTTCCTGAGCTCCTACCGCTCAGCTTGCTCTTCTCAGAGTCTAATAGTTTTATTGCTGCCGATCGTGAAGCCACCAGAATGTTGGGCATGGAGATAATAGTTTCTGATGGACTGAGAGGGCTTGAAAATGAAACACACTAAGAAGTAAAATTCCTACTGATGCTGGGGCAGAAGAAAGATGTGGATATTTCATGAGGCATAGATGTAACCGGGTAGGGAAGATCATACTTTCCAAAAGAACTTTCTCTGCATCTGAGAAACCCTGAAACATAGGTATATGGATGTAGTAGAGGCGTATTTGTTGCATGTTGTGCATTTTGATCACACCAACAGTCTAGAACCTTGTAAATATTTTCTAGCTCGGAATGAGCAAGAGGAGCAGGAGGAAAAACGGGAGATAAAGAGAAGATTAACACGCAAGGTGAGAGAGAACTTTTATACTGTTGAAGCCCAGTTAGAACTTTCTACTGACTACATAACCCTTTGCCTTTTTCTTTGCAGGAGCCCCCTTTTTAAAAAGAGAACTTAAAATATTCTTAAAAGAAATCTTAAACAATTGTCTATGCATTTCAAGGGTGTAAATCCAGTGGGAAGAAAGAAACATCTCTGAGGAGTTCCAGGGCAATTATTAGAAATAATGGAATGAAAATAAGCAAAGGAAAATTTAGGCTCAAGAGGAGTAAAACATTTCTTAAGAATAACGAGTAAGAGTAAAGGCTTAACACTGGTATCATGCTCTTCCCATCAAGGTCGGTGGCTCCCAGTGGCTTCAATGGGAGCAGAGCTAAGACAATGCTGAGTGTTTTTGAAAATCTTACTCAAGGCACATTATACTGGGAAATGGACTTTTAATAAAAGGAAACGGTTGCCTGAGACATTTAAAACTTGACAAGAACAAAGCAATGGAGAAAGTATATAGTTCATAGAAGGGATCTGACAGGAGAGGATGGATTAGATAGCCTAATAGGTCTTTGCCATCTATGTTTCTTTTACTCTTATGATTAAATAGTCATAATTTTATATATACTGGGTCAGATCCTCAGCTGGTATGAATCACCACAGAGCCATTGATTTCAGTGGCACTATGCTAATTTATATTAGTCAAGGACTTAGTCTGTTGTTTTTAAATAAAGTTTGTTTTTTCAATATTTCCCACCTGAGGAGACAGTAAAAACACCACTGTGAACTCAGACTCTGAAAAAATTCTCTTGTCCAAACAATTTTATAAACATCAAGAAGTTGAACAAAGAGTTGTAAAAGGTATAAATAATAAAATTAATAAAGAGCAATCAACAGTATCTATATTGTAATGGGGAGGGGGGGCGTTAATTCAAGGACTATGCAAGTATTTAGGTCTATTCCTCTTCCCCAACCTGGTTATTTTCACCCTTAAAAATAATGGGCCAGAGTCTCAAGTTGGGTAAATCGGCATAGCTCTGTCTTTTCAATGGAGCTATGCCATTTTAGTTGAGGATCTGGCCCATTGAGCTATAATATTTTGGGGTTTTTTAAGAAGACAGAAATTCTTGACAACAATGCTGAGCACATTTCCACTGCCATCCTGTTATACCAATATTTGAAGAAAAAAATCAATGCACACTACACACGCTTCAAGGCAAAGCTCGGGTTAATCTCTGTACAGAAATTGGAAATATCATTTTGCAAGTCTTTCATTCTTGTTGTATTTAGACTGGCGAACATGTATGGGAAACCAGTCCAAATGGTACTGCTATTTGCTAAACAGACATACAAGATAGAAACATTACACACGCACACATATTATTGCCAAAGAATCTGGGTTTCATAAGCCAACCTTCCACATCACTGTACAGTTTTACACACATACACATTCCCTCCCTCCCTGTAGGAAATGGAGAAAGCAAGAGTATCTACAGGCACTGTAGCTAGAGGCCACTGTTGTGCAACAAGGATTACAGAGTTCTGTCAACTGTATAAAAGCAACTGTATTTGTGATCCTGAAGTTTCAGATACTCGACAGGGAAGTCCTGTTCATGCTTGGAAACAATAGCAAAAGCTGAGGCTGATCTCGCACACCCTCCATTCCTATTAAACTAGGTTCTTTAACACACATATCAGACTCGAAGCATATTCTGTTTGGCCCTTTTTGTACTTTCACTTAACGAGGATTCGATCCCATGAGCCCTACATGAGCTTTGTGCACAGAGAGCTCCTGGGATTAAGCCCTAAGTGCATACATGATTTAGCATCATTTATCTGTTTTCAATTTTTAAGCTAATTGTTCTAGTGACAGTTTCTAATTGTCTAATTATAAGAAAGAACCCTGGTACTTCACTAATATTGGATTTTGCTGTCCTCTATGAATGTACTGTGTCTCTGTAGATAATAAATGCTCAGAAATCACTAGAGAGAACAAATGAAAAAAGGTTGAAAATAGATAAATAAGAATTAAGAGTGCCAAGTACCTGGTGAATTTCAGAAAGATTACAATTGTTCCCCAGTGCTCTCATTCATCCGTATGGCCCAGCTTTGTCTCTGCATCCTGAGTACTGTGAAAGGTTCTCTCTACCCATCTGGACTGGAGTTTTATTAGCAAAGGATATTAAACCTGAGATCAGGGACAAAGCTAACTGGTCTTTGCAAATATTTAGTCCACTATACTTGTCTGTTTCTGGGGGGTGTTTAACATGTGCACATGTGTGTGTACACACACACACACACACACACAAATTCAAGGTGAAGAAATATATACAGAGTTTTATTCAAGTAGCATTGCATGTCCAACAACAGGGAAAGACGGTTCTGTAGTGTCCATTCTATGGTGAACATTAAATGACACAAACTGTTACCCATCTGGTTTTGAGAGACCATCAGTGGAACAGTTTCCACTTCAGACAGTAGTATCCAGGAGAGGTCCCAGAAATTCTTCACCTGGACAACGTTCACCTGTGGCGACTTCACTCCAGTCCCATAAGGTGGGCCCGGTTCTTGGCTCTGGACATTGCAGATTGGCACAAAGGGTCACAACCCTACTAGGTTTGGCCCAGAAGCCCCTCTACCAAGAAGCCACTGAGCCAAACTTGAGTGGTGTTGTGACCTCACAGGCTAGGTGGCAAAGCCATTTAATTTGGGGACCCTTTCAAATGGGAGTCCTAAGACAAACTAACCCTTTTCTTTCCCATCTCTGGGCAGATCTGCTGCCTAGCTGGTGCCCCTGCCAATGGCAAAACACGCATGTGGCTACAGGCACCACTGAAAGTGTCCTTCAAAATGTTTTAGGGCTTGCCTCTTGTCACAGCATGAGGATGATTGTATTGCAACACAACACACTGTAGTGGCATGAAATTTTACCCCCAGTGCAAACTGTTAAAGGGTTCTAATGCAGACATCCAAATTGAGACATCTTTTCAGCCCAGAAATAGTTCGAAAGAAGCTATTGATGATTTCACAAGCTTCACTGCACAGAAATCCTCAGTGCTATTCAAAGAGCAATTTAGATTTACTGTAAATCTAAAACCTGAAATAAATCACATATAAACCAAAATCCAGATCACGGACAGAGTAACACATTCCACAGTCTCCTGGGGATGAACTGAGGAGTGTGAGAGAGTCCTGAAGAGTGGATCAGTGGCCCAGAGGCACAGTAGGCAGATCAGGAACCTCATCCTAGGGGAAGTACTAGAGAGACAGAGTGAGCAGGAAGTATCAAGAAGTTTCTAGATGGTGAGGGAAGACACCAAGGCCGCAGATGGTTATTTGGTTAAATGTATTGAGTATTTGGTGTGTGTAAGTATATGATTTTTATTGTAATTTATTAATATTTTTTGTAATACCATAGTGCCTAGAAGCCCTGTTTATAAGCTGTTCAATTTTTGTTGCAATGTTTGTTGCAATTTTTGTTGCAATAAAATAAACTTCAGTTCCATACCATTGAAGCCACTTGGTGCCTGTGCATCCTGGATATGTGAGAAGTGCCACGCACCCTTATACCCACACACCAGCTTGGCGATGCACACCACAGTGTATCAAACAGCATCATCATGTCTGCCTCGTGCAGGAAAAATAAGCAAATTATTTAGTATGGTAATGTCACCCAAATATTAAACCAGGTTAAATGTTAAAAACGGGCAGGAACTATGGGGAAAAAGAACCAACTATATAAAAATGCCTTCCTTCAACCCAAAAAGTCTGCCCAAAATGTCTTCCTTCAACCCAAAAAGATAATTTATCAGTCAAGATCTGTGAACATTGACTTTGTTTCCTTTGAAGCCATCTTTAAAAAACTGCATTTAGTTTACCAACTTCCATCTTTTAATCAAATGTCATCCCTCTCCTATATAAATGAGGTATTAAATATCCCTTTCCCCCCAAAACCCTACTTTTAAATAACATCCAGGGTCTGTCATGAACTTACAGAAGCTCAGAAATAAAAAGAGAACACGGGTGCTTCATACTTAATTCATGGTTGTCGGGGAACGAGGCATGTTGATGCAAATAAAAGATGGAATGTCAACCTTATCTTTGAATTTCCTGGGTTTAGTTCCAACCTTGAGATCATTTCAACGTAGGGATTGTTCGGGGATTTTCTTACTGATTCAGTTCCAATTTAGATAAAAATGTATTTGAGACCTACTCATGGTTAGCTGCTGCAGAGCTGCCTTCAAGGCAGTACTGTAATGTTAACATACCTGACAGCATTTGTTTCTCTATTATTTCAACATGTACCTAAACCTAACAGATAATTGATTATCATATCTGATGTCAGCTGTAATACACACAGAGAAGAACCATCTACAAGATAAAAATAACCTTGGTTAATGCTGGAAATATGATATAATATTGTGTCTTTCTTGCTTTTGTGGAGAGAAAAAAAAACATGTTCAAGAACCATTCATAATCCTGATATAGGCTATAAATGACTCCTTACCATCTTTTGCAGGTGGATTTGCTTTTTCTGTCCTGATAAGTAATGAAAGCACGTTTATAACATAATCATGTTTCAACCAACCTTATTGATGGTTGGTTATCTCTGTAGTGTGGACAAAACCAGAGACAGTTGTATTTTATACACATTTGTGTCTTCAGCTTGGAAGTACCATGTATACTAAAGGTATCTTTATATTATTGTCTGGAACACATAGTTCACAAAAGTAACAAAAGATATTGTACAAGCTGAGACGCACTATTGTTTTCAAAAAACAAAATGACCCGCAATGTTGTTAGCAGAGTTTAATGAAGCCCCACTTTTGACATCATAAAACATGCATTTTCCCTGCCCAGCCAGGCATGCCCAATGTCTGCTGTTTTTTCCTGAGCATGGAATTAGGCATTAGGCAATAGTTGCTGCTCTCAGGACACGGTTAGTACAATTTGCATAAAAGTGATTGTAATTATTTTAATGAAATACATACTCTAGTATCCTCCCTTAAAACCCTGATGTCATATCAAAACATGGTGTGAAAGAAAATAGCTGCTTTTATGCATTCTGTAATTTTAGCTGCATCAGCAATATTCTGCAAATAGTCAATTTTCATTTTTTGGTTGTAAACCAGTCAAGTAAACGGATGCATCACTGTTAAATCAATCTTGCAGAAAACTATTTTTATCCATACTGTAGCAGCAGCAAACATAGGAATTTGCCCCATCCACCTCAGCAAGCTAAGAACACCAGAGCCAAATTAGAACCATTGAAATGGTATCATTATTAAGCATGGGATTTTTTTTTTAAATCTTTGTACTTTAAAAAAGCTTAGGAAATGTAATACTGAGGAAAAACTGTCAATGCAACATTGAAGATGCACAGAAATCACAAAGGCTAAATTTTCAAAGGCATCTAAGTGATTTCAAAAATGACTGAGGCACATAGGAGCCTAAATCTCATTGACAATCAATTAAATTTAAGCTGGTACGTATGTATTGTCTAGATCTGCAAAGGAATTTAGGCACCTAACTCATATTGATTAGCCATCTAAATACTTTCAAGGATCTGCTTAAGTAATTTCTGAGTATGTGACTTGGGCTCATAAGACCATGAGAATGGCCATACTGAGTCAGACCAATGGTCCATCTAGCCCAGTGTTCTGTCTTCCAACCATGGCCAATGCCAGGTGCTTCAGAGGGAATGAATAGAAGAAGTGATCATCAAGTGATCCATCCGTTGTTGCCCATTCCCAGGTTGATTGTGCATTGTGTGAAGATAAACTCCCTTTTGTTCATTTTAAACCTACTGCCTGTTAATTTCATTTGGTGATCCCTCATTCTTGTGTTATGAGGAGTAAATAACACTTCCTTATTTGCTTTTTCCACACTAGTCATGATTTTATAAACCTCTATCATATCCCCTCTTAGTCGTCTGTTTTCCAAACTGAAAAGTCAGTCTTGTTAATCTCTCCTCATAAGGAAGTGGTTCCACCCCCCTAATCTGCCCTTTTCTGTACTTTATCCAATTCCAATGCCTTTTTGAGATAGGGTGATAAGATCTGCACTCGGTATTCAAAATGTGAACATACCATGGATTTTTAAAGAGGCAATATGATATTTTCTATCTTATTAACTATCCCTTTCCTAAGGATTCCGAAAATTCTGTTAGCTTTTTTGATTGCTGTTGCACATTGAGTGGATGGATAATGCCTCCAAGCTCTCTTTCTTGAGTGATAAAATCTAATATAGACCCCAACATTTTATATAGAGAGTTGTGATTATGTTTTCCAAAATGCATTACTTTACATTTATCAACATTGAACTTCATCTGCCATTTTGTTGCCCAGTTTTGTGAGATCCCTTTGTAACTCTTCACAGTCTGCTTTGGACTTAACATACTTCAGTAGTTTTGCATCATCGCAAATTTTGCCAACTCACCGTTTACTGTTTACCCCTTCTTCCTAAAGCACTTACACATTTTTTTAAAAATGCAGACCTTTGGCATATTGGAAACTTTTAATCAAGATTCAGAAATGCAAAACTGAAGATTATCCCAGCATTATTAGCTCAGCTATGTTGCATGTCCTATTTACCATTTCTGTTTTTCTGGTTAAATGGGTAGCATTATGTATATAATGCTATTTTGGCACCATGAAACTTATTGGATGGACAACATGGCCAAGTTAATATTGCTACTGGAACTTTAACATTTGCAGTTTCTGACATACTGAGATTTTAACTGTTCAGCCATAATGCTGGATTAACACAACTATTTGCACTGAAAAAAAATAGAGAGTGAGAGAGAGACACACATACATATGGTCTCTTTTTCGGAAAAATACATGTAATCCCAATTAATACTAAAAAGAATTCTGTGCATTCAATTAGAATAAATTCCTTACAACCAAAATCAGACCTTTGATACATGCCCAAAGCTGACTACAGTACATGAGGACTATGAGAATATTATTTCTGATTTGTGTCTTTGAGCATGGTTGGCCTACATTTCTGCAGAATACAGAAAATTTGCTTTGGAACAATGAAGATGGTTTCTTGACATGATACAATACATGCCTGAAAATGTTTGTTTGTATTCAATATCATCTGTTAAAAATCGAGTATACTATGACATAAAATCAAACTAAAGCATAAAGTGAAAAGCTAAATGAGCAAAAGTCATCCTGCCTTCCTTTCCATGAGGTAAGAACAAGCCTTCTGTGCATTAGAATGGTAAGTAATGGTGCTTTTGCCACCTTTAGATCGCAATTCAGAAAGGGTTAGGGCTCCTTTCCTCAGCCTGCAACCTCCGCTGTAGCACAAGAGCACACAGGAGTAGGTGTGAGGGAATGGGGAAGTGCTAGTGTGACAAGATAGCAAGTGTGAAAAATCAGAACACTTTTGGGCCAGCGGGGAGGGAAAGGAGGTATAGTTGCCTATATAAACCAAACCCATGTTATTAGGATGGTCCCAATAATATCGGGATATCTGGTCACCCTAGGTGGGGCATGAAGGTAACCAGACACCTTTGCGCTCTCCCAGAGGCGGCCTTTGGCTATTGGGGGCCCTAGGCAAAGGCACATCATGGGGCCCCCTATAGACCTGTGGGGCCCCGTATAGGCCCACGGGGGCCCCCTGTCACCAACCCCTGCCCACCCCACTCCCCCAGCTCACTTTCAGCCCCATCTCCCCCTCACCAACCCTGGACACAGGGTCCAGCTCTTCTGCTGGCTGCCAACCGAGGCAGACACGGCTTTTGGGGCAGGCAAGGGGGCCCCTCACAGCTCGGGGCCCTCGGCGTGCGCCTGCTTCGCCTACCCCAAAAGCCGCCTCTGTGCTCTCCTGATCTTTCTGGTCTTACCTGTTGTGCACTAAGCCAGTCTCGGGTATTAGCTTGACTTCTGCTGGATATCAATAGCTGCCAGGGGTCAGCAAAGCCTGGGGACGAACCCCTACTCTAGTCATAGGGGGGTGGCAAATAAGTTGTTGTGCTGGCTCTGTGCCACTGAGAGATTCTTCTGCAGCCAGCTACTCCAATGCTACTCCTCTCTGCAGTGCATATTGGCAACAGTGCCATGATCCAGGCCCTCATATCTAGTATTCAGAAGGCTTATCTTCCAGCCAGTGAATATGCAGACGGTAATTAAAACAAATGAAGCGGGCAATGTTTCCTTTGGGACCAACTATCATTATGATAGTTCCGCCTGTGAAATAACTCAGTGAATAGCTTTGTGGGGGGGAAGAAATTACATTTCTGTGCTCTTTCTCCCCCGTACCTGCAGTTGAGCCAAAGGCCCACAGTGGAAGAGCTGCGTGAGAAGAAGATCCTCATCCGCTTCAGCGACTACGTGGAAGTGGCAGATGCTCAGGACTATGACAGGAGGGCAGACAAACCCTGGACGCGACTCTCAGCCGCCGACAAAGTAAGCCGATTGATCTTAGGAAGAGGTAGCAGAAAAAATCTTGTGTATAAATCACAAGGTTCCATAATGCCGGTGTGACATGCCACAGTCAACAAAGGCCTAACCTCACCTGCACTCTCCTTCCAAAGGTGTTCAAGGGAAAGGCTCTAACACCTGGTCTACCTGCAGATTTTGTACCTGCATTACTATTCTGGTGAGGAATGTGGTTTTAATTAATATAGCTGTGCCAGAACACTTCCTAGTGTGAATGCAGTTACACCAATATAAACGTGTTTTCTATCAGTATGACTTATTCCCCTTCCTACACAGAAATAAAATATACTGAGGTTACCATTTTTATGCCGGCATATAACTCCATCAACACTAGGGGTATTATATGGCTTTAGCTATACCAGTATAGTTAAAAGGATACATTTGTTTGTAGACAAGGCCTAAATGTGACTGGCTGAAGGGAGAGAGTGAAATGTCTTTCAGAGGGTGCTGAACATTCAGTGTTGCAGGGCTGTGTTGAACCCTAAGCTGATGAGCTTTCTGTTCCTTTTTTGCTCATGTTAATTTATTTTGTTTTCTTGTAAACATAGGGCCTCATCCTGGTAAACCAGGACTAATTCCAATGAAGTCGATGGAGTTACACTAGTGTAAAATTAGCATGAGAGGGGAATCAGGCCCCATGAGGAAGAGACCCTGTTGATTGTCCTTGTATTTGTTTTGGTTGGTTGGTTTTGCTGAGTAACTCTACCAGTTTATGGGTGGGGAGCTCCTACAAGATTCCACATGATACCAAGAGACAGAATTAATAAACCAGTACGTCTGTGGCACTCGCCAAAACTGTAGTCACATAATTATTTAATCCTTGGGGGCAAAATGTGAATTGATAAAATCGTCAAAAGTATCTATGTCTTTTAGAAAGTTATTGGGAACTCAGTTGCTTTTGAAAATTTTACCCAGTATCTTTATCTTAAGACAGATAGTTAGACCATCTATAAAATGGGGATAATAATGTTTGTCCGTCTTTGTAAAGTGTTTGTAGGTCTGTGACTGCAAAGTAATATAAAAGTGCCAAGCATCAGCAGGAAAAAGAAATTTAAAGGAAAACAAAATAAACATGGAGCTTGCACCCTTGTTTATGATGTATGTAGAAAGCCAATCTAGAGTTCGTTGGCTCACTGAATGAGCTCTCCAGCAGAACAAAGGAAAGAAAGTTTGACATTCCTAATATTTAGGCTTTCTGCATATATAAGGGAGCAAAAAAAGGCACAAACCTATTTTTTCCTCTTGTGGTCAAATCCTGTGGACAGTACTCTGATTGCTGGCATCTACAATGCCTGCTTTTCCATATCACCAGTTGCACCATTTAAGCCAAAAATAGAAAAACAAATTGGAACCAGCTCTGAAAAGACCTAACAAAACCAAAATTCCTGTATAAAAGATTATTCACCTCCACCTCTACAATTCAATAACTGTCTCTGTCTTCACAGGTCAGTGTGGAAATTTATTGCAAAAATATATGTTTCTTATGAATTTTCTGCTTGTCACGTTAATCTTGCTCTCCATGTTCTGGATGTACGGAATTGTTTTCATCTGACTTCATCTTTACCAACGGCTAATGGTCTGAGGAATAAAAGGGGCACGGAAAATCTCACCAATAGATCAGGAATGCATGGGGTCATAGATTTCAGACCTTGTGGGAGTCAGCCACTGGTGTGGCCCTTCACCGTCACTTAAGCAGCAAATCGTCTACTGAAGGCAGGTCTTTGAGCTGCTGCATAAACCTCACTTTATTCAGTGATAGATGGGGCACAGCCAGACAGCCATTTCCAAAGTAAATAAAACAACAAAGCTAGCTTTGAAGAGTGCAAAGGGCCCAGGTCTGCAGCCCTTGCTCAAAAAGAGTAGCACTTTAGCCTTGTAGATCAGAGGCAGTGCTGCTAGCCCACTGGAGGCCCTAAGCACCTATACAACACATGGTAAAAAAGCAAATAGGGGGACCCCTTATGCTGCTGAGGGCCATAAGGAATTGCTTAGTCTGTTTCTGCCTAGCAACTCTGGTCTAAATGAAGACAGTTTACACTTGGATACAGGGCCGTCCCTGGGGGGGGGGCGAACAGGGCGATCGCCCCGGGCCCCACGGTTACGTGGGCCCCGCACTGTCCTGCTTCCAGTGGGGCAGTGCTGGGCCCACGCGTGCCGCAGCCCCTCCTCCCACAGCCACCTCGCTGCCTTCACCAGTGAGCCGAGGCAGTGGGGTGGGGCAGGCCAGGAGGGCTGTGCCCGGCCCCTGGGCCGGCCCTCCCCGCCCCCAGGGCGGAGCAGGCAGGCCCAGGGGTGGAGCACATGGGGCCCAGCCTCTGGGCCGGCCTGCCCCCCATGGCCAGTTCCGTGCCGCAGGCGGCCTCCATCCTCCCCCCTCCCCCCTCCCCGCCCGCAGGTGGCCTCAGCCTCCGGGGCTGGAACCGGCTCCCCCCACAACAGGCCGCCGCCAGGGCCTGGGCCGGAGCCAGCTCCCCGTGCCAGCAGCCTCGGCCTCCCGGCCCAGGGCCGGCTCCCTGGGAGGCGGGGCGGGCCAGTCGGCCCACCACGCTCCCCTCCAGCATGGGGGCAGGGCCCCGCTTCAGCCAATTGGCCCTGGGCCCCGCTCCCCCCACAGGACGGCCCTGCTTGGATAAATCACGTTGGCACTTATCCTGTTTTGCACTGATGTAATTAATCTGTATGAGGGGGTTATCCCAGCTAAGATTTCCTTACACATAGCCCCTACTCCCATGAATAGCACTTAGCGGTGGGACTACTCAGATGAGTAAAAGTTTCATAAGCAGTCAGTAAGGTAGAAGCATAAATTGATAAGACCAGAAAAAAATGAGGCAATCCATGTTAAGGGTTTTTAGATCTTGAGGTAGAACATCAATGGTTAGATTGCTGGGAGGCTATCAGTACTCTTCGATTTAGGCTCAGTTGTGACCCACTGCAGTTGCAAGATTAAGAGTTAAGTGGTTTTGGTGAAATACTATCCAGTTACTTCAGCTGGTTTATGATTTGGTGTTATTTCTACTCTTTGGTTAGTGCCATCTCCAGATTGGAGTTCTGTTTGCAGAAAGAATATTGTTTTAAATAAATAATGAAGCCATTCAAACTATAAATTGTTTTGGGCTCCAGGATCATCAAATCTCTTTGGCTATGTCTTCACTAGAAAAAGTTAGGTCGACTTTGTTAAGTCGACTTGATAAGGTCGACTTTAAGACGACTTAAAGTTGACTTTATTAAGTCGACTTAACAAAGTGGACTAAGTCGTCTTAACTTTAAGTCGACTTAGTCCACTTTGTTAAGTTGACCTAACCACCCTTAAGTCGACTTAATAAAGTCAATTTAAGGGTTACTCCACGTCCACACCATCCTTAAGTCAACTTAAGGAGTCGACTTAAAGGCTTAGGTCGACGTAATGGGTGGTTCTTATGAAGTCGACTTAAGCTTTCATTAAGTCAACTTAAGGAATTTCTTAAGTCGACTTAATGAAAGTCTGATGTAGACAGGGAGTAATTTAGGTCGACTTAAGCCTCCTTAAGTCAACCTAAATTGCTAGTGTAGACATAGCCTCTGAAATTCAGTGGGACATAGATACTTTTGAAAATGTTTCCTTTTGCCACAGTTATTTAAGCCTTTGGCATGTCTAAACTGCAATTTGCTCTGCATAGGATCATGCTTGCAGATCACTCTGAATTTTCTACTAGTGCAAAATGTGGCCATCTACCTTTTCAGCAAGAGGCCAATGTGAGCAGTTATCACTCATGCTTTGTGCCCTGCACTGGCTTTCAGTCTGCAGTGGGTGAAATTCAAGGTCTTGGCATTTCTTACTTTTTCTTCTTACATGCCCTGCTGCAACAGTTCTTTTTCACTGGAATGGTCTTGCCCTCCCTCTTCCAGAGGTTGAATTAATGGGGTATTCTGCATGAAAGGCACTCAGCTCTGATACTCTCTCCCTTTTGCACAGGCATAGTCCAAGTTTGTCAGCCATTCATCTGTTCCATATGGCTTTTTGTTAATTTTACTTTTGAACATATATGTGCATCCATTTTGGGGGTATTCATTTGAGGGACCAGAATTAGGATCTGTGTCAGCACTGTTTTCAAGTAACCTCCTCCCCTTACCCCTTAAAATAGATACAGATCACAGACACATTCTTCAGCTCTTGTCTTCATGTGATTTTTAGATCATGTTTATTTCGGGTTTTTAAGAAATATCTGAACAAGCCTTTTATATGCTTTCTCCTCTACTTATGAGAACATCATTTATGGCCTCTTTCATGTGTGTTAAGCAAATCTCCTGTTTTTGAATAAGAAGCGCACTTATTTTGTTCTTTCATTTGCGTATTTACTGGTTTCTTTATCATTTGCAGGCAGCCATTCGAAAAGAGCTCAATGAATTTAAAAGCACTGAAATGGAGGTTCATGAATTAAGCAGGCATCTAACAAGGTTGGATGAGACTTTTTGTATGTTTGTTTTATGCTTAACAAAGAATAGTGCTGATTTCAAAAACACATCAGCATAGAATGACACCTTTTCAAAAGGCAAAAGCCCCACCCTCCTCTGTGACCCATGCCCCTCCTCCTCCCCCAAGGCCCTGCCCCAACTTCTTTTCTTTCCTCAATGCCCCGCCACCTGAGCAGGCCAGAAGCCAAAGCCAGGCCATAGTAAGAGCTGCCCAGGGAACCCAGACCACTGTGAGCACCCTGGACGCTCCACCTGCCCTGAGCAGGAGGTCAGGGTGCCCATGAACAGCCCCCAGTCTCCGCCAGAGCACATCTGCACCCAGGACAGCTGGAAGATCCAGGGCTTCCAAAAGCAGCCTGGGTGCTCTGGGCAGCTCTTGCTACTGCCTACTTCTGGCTTCTCACCCGGCTCAGGCAGAGGAGAAGCAGGGGCCTGGGGCCTTCTGGCAAGGGGACAGTAAGGCCCACCCCCGCCCCCCCCCTCCCCCCCCCCCCCCCACACACACACAACAGGAAGAGGCTAGCACCACCTGTGAGCCTTGGCCAAGCGCACAGAAGTACCGCAGGGTATCTGGGACAAATACTGTCCCAGAGTCATTCAGCCCAGGAGTGGGACTTCAACTCTGCATTTCAGGACTGTCCCACCCAATTTGGGACATCCTCTTTCCCAAACACATGCACACGTACTATATACCTAGCAGCACACACAACTCTGACAGTCAGCCGACCACTCAAGACACATGCACTTCAAGATTACAGGCTTGTATGCATTTGTGTGTCATCTCTCTAACAATCTTTAACCCCTTTTCTTATTTTGCTTGCTCAGCAGGCTGGTCATTTTGCATTTCAGATGTCCTGGTGTCTAAAATAAATGGTGTTGGTGTTTGGAAGGAAAAGGGAAGCATAAAGCTTATAACAGCATTTCCTTTTGCAAAGCTAATACACTGCAATGTGAACCCAAATCATACTATGTTGAATGCTCAGGTTATTCTAATTTTAATCCCTGTGTTCCAGTTCATTCCATAGGCCTTTTAGGAGGAAATATCAAACTCAGCATTATAACTGGCACCAGTATGGGCAAAAAAGCCAAGGACTGAATGAGCCAGGAGACAGAACTAACGCTCTTATCCATACCAATTCAGGGTTGAGGCACATTGGTAGATTGGGAAGCTTGCCAAGCCATTGTCCAAGCTGCTTTTATTCTGAAACTTTCAGAGGTGCAAATTCCCTGGAATTTCAGTTGACGTCAGTGAGAGCTGCAGGTACTCTGCACCTCTGTCAATCAGGCTCTCTGTGGTTAGTAAAGTTCTGCACTAGATACACTTACTTTTCTTTTTCGAAGCTTTAAAATCATAATTGTAGCAATTCATTTCAAGAAAGGGAGGTCTTATGCAAATCTTTCCAGTTCGTACTTTAAGAATGACATGGAAAAGCTTAAGGTTGATGTAATTTTACATCATGAGCATTTTTATCTACATACACTAAAATTGTGGCATACATTTTATGCATACATTCATTTGCAGAAATGATCCGCCAGCTAACATCATGTTGATCACTACATGTGGAAAAAGGAGTCACGTAGTAGCAAATAAGAGTGCCTACGTGTGTGTGTAAGAAATAATCAGCTGCCTTTGAATCATGAGATCCTAGGTCATCCCCACTTTAGTTCTTGCACACATCAGTCCATAATCATCTCTGACCTAATCTTCGGGCCTCAATGGATTTACAGTAGGGTTGAGTTAATCTGGCTAAGTTCAGCGTCCAGATGTGAGATACTTATAATTATTTACAGTTCTAACAGGTTGTAAATGCTCTCAACTTCTTTGGGTTTACTTACCTACATCACTTGGGATTGTGAAAAATTTCTAACGTCCAGTGTAGTTGCAGCTAAATCAGAGGAAGGGCTCTTCTGTCCAGCTCTACTTTGAGGGGGTAGATTTACTACAACGGTGGAAAAATTCATTCCATTGCTATAGTAAGTGTTTACACTCCAGTACCACTCTAGCACAGCTGCAGTGCACCTGTAGTGTAGACATACCTGTAAAACTTAGCAATTTTAGTTTGCAGGGGTGTCTGCATGAGCTTTCTTTCAGTTTGGTTCATGTGGGTTTGCATTTTGCTTTATTTCCAATTCTTGAGGTGACCGTTCATCTGAAAGCTCTTGAATTTTGCTGGATTTCCATTTGAATCCATAAAATATTTCTAACTCATTCAAACCTGGGCTCACTGGAAGCTAGGCCCAGCATTCTTGAACTGGAAGACAGGTTCATCGGAAGTTCAACAGGATTGTTGGTTAGATAAACAGCTCCAAAAAACATCTACATAAGTGAAACATGCTTACATGAAACAGAGTAAATCCTCAAACTCAGATAAGTCACCATTATAAAATCATTAGGAGGGTAATGATGTATTTTTATCATTAGGTTCATGAAATATATGCTGGCCAAAGGATGTGGGGGTTGCTTTTCTAGAGGCATGGATACATTAGATGATGAGAGAGTCAAACACCAACCCTTAAAAACAAAGATGCATCACTGGGAAACAAAATCCTTTGCACGTTGCAGAACAATCCCGGCAGGGAAGCTGCTAATTCAACCTAGATGTCTCTTTAAACTTAAATATTAATGAATAATAATACTTTGCATTTTTGTAAAGCCTATTATTTGAAGATCTGAGGCCTTGTCTATGCATGAAAGTTATTCTAGAGTAAGGTAGAGAGTGAATTTAAAGCAGAATAGCGATTTCAGAAAAACTACATTTGGACACTCTTATTCCAGAATAAGAGTGTCACACTGGTAAGTTATTCTGGAATTATTTTTGTGCAGACAGGCCCTAACAGTTTGTTCCAAAGACACTAATTGACTTCAGTGGGCTTTTGAAAGGGATTGGAGAACCTCACAACAATTCTGTGAGTTCGGGAAGTCTTAATGTTGCCATATCCATTTTTTTCAGATGGATAAATTGAGGAACAGGGAAGTTTGCCCTAACCATTAAATAGTGCCGCCTGTTTGACTACATACAGCACAAGTGAGAGCAAGATTGTTACAAAGTATTGAATTTTTCATTCATCCTTTCTGTTTTAGGTTTCATAGACCGTAGCAGTTCAGTTCTACTTGACTATTATGCCATCTTCAAAACATAACTAAAAAGAACCGTAAGTGCTGGTGTTATTCACTTCCCGTTATGTACCATGTAAATCTTCTGAACTGCCTTTTTAAAATAAATTAATTAATGAAATAAATAAAAATGGGGGGGGAGCAAAATGGAAATTGTATTTACATGTGATGGGTACTACTGCATCATCAGACCTAACTGGCACAAGCTTCAGTCATAGAAAATACCCCTGGTGGGAATCGAACCAAGAGCTGGCATCTGTGTTTAAGACTTCCTGGCATGTGGATTCGCCATATGTGTCTACACCCAGCTGGTAATGCATCCATTCTGTCTTCAGTCACCGCACGTCCTTGCAAGCATTTGTCACCTGACTCCAAAGAAAGCTGAGGCACTTGGCGTTGTTCTGGGAGTGACTGTGCTGGGTGAAGTCTCCAAGAGGCCTGCAGTCAAGTTAAAGCACCTTTAGACCAAACGCCATTTTCGGTTTGGGAGCGCCTTAGAAGGGTGAGAAGGAAGGAGAACTATTCTAAGGACCTGCTCATTTTCTGAGTACAAAAAAATTTACTTTCTACTGAGCCGTTTGTGACTGGTTGATCGTCACCATTTTGGTTCCCAGGAAAAACATGTCATCCCAACAAGAACAGTGTTCCATACTGAAGGCTGATTTAGCTCAATCAACTCTTTGTTTTCCAAATGTAATTATGACTCCAGCTATGGTTAAACAACAAACAAAAGGTACTGCCTTGACCATGTGTAGTCATTTATACGTGTGCCTAGTAATTGTAAAGGGCACGTACTGCATAGCCCAATCAGAATAGCTGCATTTTCCGTCCAGTTCCCAGAGATGTAAAGCAGCAGAGACTCATATCCAAAGTCTGGATTCCAGTGAGGTATCTGTGGGATATGTATTATTCTGTGTGTATGAGATTTTTAAAGGACAGAGTGGGCATGTAAGGTCCTATATTTCAATCATATTGAGAATAACCTTTTCTCGGTTCTGGTGTAGCAAAATGTGGATGTACTGTAACAAAAATGTACTATTGCTTTGTTACGGGTGGCTCAAAGTGGTTGCAATATTTAGAACCAAGGAAATCAGCAAAAAAAACGCCAAAAAACCAGAAGCTTTTTATATTGGGATGCTTTTAACTGGTCAAAGGGCCACTTACGGCTCAGTACCGCAAGGCGGATCACTCTAGCCCCGCCCAAGGAAAGCCCTTAAACATGTGCTTAACTTTAATTAAGTACGTGAATAGTCATTTTGAAATCAGTGAAACTATTCAGATGTTTAATTCAAGTCAAGCACAGGCTGAAGTGCTTTGCTGGATCAGAGCTAGAGCGTTCAGCACCTTGCAGTATCCTGCCCTGAAACAACGTAACCCTAACAAGCTGTAAACAAAGGTTTGTGATTCCATCTCCTATTAGAAAATACGCTGTCGCACTGTATATAAATGGTCCAAAGTGCCGAAGTAACACTATCAGTTGCACCGTTATATGGATCGTGACTGTGGAATAGCATCCGATGTTTTCCTTTATAACGCCTGTCGGTTTTGCTTTTGAAAGTTTGTGCAGAGAAGCCGCTATTTTCTATTTCAGTTGTGTCCTTTGCAAGAGCTCACACGTGTACGCAGGTTCCACCCTCTTGTTCTGACCTCCCTGGAGAGTTCACCCACCCCTTCCATTGTTTTCAGACTAGCAATTCGAATCAGAATGAGGTTGCGTTAGCAGGTGTATATTATGTGCAGCGCACTCTCCGTGCCTCTTGGACCTCTTTCACATCCAACTTGCGCTGGTGTAAATCTGCCGCAACCCTGCGTTACTCTGTGAAGTTACATTAGTATAAAGCCAGTGTAAATGACATCAGAAAGACACCTGCTTTCCTGATTTCATCAAGAATTGAGGGTCGTCGGCCTCTCCCAGCTTGGTCCATATCTGAGAAGAGTGGAAGCTTTTCATTCTCATCGGTGGTCCCCAGTGTGACTTCTAGATGAGCATTTGGGGAACAGTGAGTGTCTGTTACAGGGTGAAGGGCGTTAAAAGTAAAGTAAAGAGCCCCTCTGCCATTCACACAGGAGTCTAATGACTGCTGCCCTTTTGCCTCATTTCTTTTTGAGGTAATAGGTTTTCAAAGCTATTACCTAGCACTGTTTAGTGCTAGAAATAAAGGTGATTCCTGTATTCTCATCACACACACACAGGATATACTTGCCTGGACTTGTCAAAAGAAAATAATAATCTTTGCACACCTTGGGGGAAGAGGGTTTCTCTTGGACTGAACGAGGCAGCCCTGCTCTCTGAATAAATATAATCTGCCTGTGACCAGTTCTAACTGACTTGGTTGCAGGCCACTGCAGATTAAAGGGAGCGGGGAGATACAACACAGCTCCTCAGACAGGAGTTCACCAGCAGCAAGACCCTGATGTTCAACGTTACCAGCCCAGTGCAGGAACAGCCGTGGAGGTATCAACCTACTACATATTGCTGCAGGGTTTTCCCCCCTGAAATCACAGGTGTCCGTGTTTTTAAACTCACTCTCACATGTGGCTTGGAAGAAAACAAAATGGCTTGGCATTTGAACGTGCACATTGCATTATGAAACGGCTTGGACACGCTGCTGCTTCAAACAGCTGCAAGTTCCCTGATTCAGAGGGTGACCTCCCACAGCTGCCCACCTGTCCTGGGGTGTCTGCTTGGTCATCAGAGGTTCAGTCACGCAGGGAGCTGAGGAAGCAGTAGCAGCAGAAAGCACAGTGTTCAGGACTCGTGTATTGGTGGGAGGCACTAAGGAAGGGGTGTATTTGGGCGTCTTGCTAAGCAGGAGGACTGAGAGGCTGAGATAAATGGATAGGCCTCTTAGTCAACACTAAGCCACGGGGGAGGTGCACACACAGGAAGTTTCACTCGAGCATTACACCCTATCCCCGGTGTGTTAGGACCCTGCTGCAGTCTCCAGTTCTCCTGCAAGGTCTGGTAGCCTAATTGAACTGGCCCTGCTCAATGATTTTCTAGCCTTGGGCGATGCTCCTAGAATTACAAACTACCACATAGCTGGAGATAAGGGCTAAAGCCGGATGCCACTGAGCTCTCGGGAAAGTTTTTCAGGATTTGCCCTGCCCTGCCTGCGCTGAGACAAGATGTGGAAAGCGCTTGAAGTATTACTCCATTTGACTGGCGTTCTAACAGAAGACACGCTGCAGTTCTGCTCTGATCTGAAACAGCTTTTGGTGGAACCACCATATTACTCATGATCTGCCACTCCAGCACATTGCTGAGGAATGCAGGTTAAATGCCCATGGTAGCAGAATCAAACAGGCCATGCTACACAGCTGGTGTTTCTTCTTTAACATGGCTACCCCTTTGGAATTTAACTCCTGTTGACATTCATGGAAGTTTCAGAGAAAAATGAGGGCAACTGTTTTTTTTTTTTTTTTAATCTGTGTTTTCTACAGATGTGCAAATGCTTTTCCCATCAAGTACTCTGCTACAGCCATGACCTCTGTGGAACTGTACTTGGGACTCCATCTGAAACAAGGAGCCAACTTTTTTTAAACAGTAGCCATATAGAGCTACCAATAAACCAGATAACTTTAGAAAAACTTCAGAAAAATTATTAGCAATGAGTTTCATTTGTATTAGAAGGATTTATAATAATAATAGCACATAAATCACTTTAACTGGTTTAAAGGAATAAATAATAGGTTGGTTGCTAAGAACTACATAGAGGAAAAAATGCCAATGTGAAAAAGGAAATATATCAGTAATAATCTAATGAATCAATGGCGTTAATACATAACAAGGTGTAATGCGACCTCTCCTCTAGAACTTATGGAACCAGTAGGAGGGAACTGAAGGGGAAAAAAGAAGGAATTGTGGTAAAAGAATCAAATCTTCTAACAAAATGTTTTGCTTAGTTTGAGAAAGTGACACAAGCTGCTAGTCCACCCCCTCCGTGCCAGAAAAAGTGTATAACAGAGCTGAGTGAACTATTCATAAGGAACGATGTACAGTGCATTCTCCATTTCAGGTCTGAATAGGTTTCAGGATATATACTCTTTGGGGCAGCGCCTGTACCATATTTGTGCATCTGTACAGTGCCTAGGACACAACTGTGGCCTCTGCCAGGAAAAAATAGACGAGAAGAAGAAAGAAGAATAGGCTTCTATTTTTACTAATTTATTTATTTGTAGTTGTTCAATGAACCCTTTAGAGGTTTCAGCTGCAGGGTTCTGTACAAGCACTTCACTTTGTCATTGACTATTCTCTCTTCATCGGGTGTGGTTGGTCACCTGAATTACGTTGTTGCTTCTGCATGCCAAATGGACAGCCGAAACTTTATAAATAGGAGAGCACTTCCCAAATGACTTGCATTCAGACACAGACACACACGTTCACACACGCACAGGACTATGACACCCAGAACAACCATTCCCCGATGTTCCTGCAAATAAACCCACTTTGTACAAATATCCATGGAAGGATGAAAACTTGGCCAACAGAAATGGTTGCAAATGATCTTTCCCACTGCTCACCTAGCTCTAGTTTGTATTTCTTCTCTGAACACAGAATAAGAGAAGGGCCCATTAAGTGCTTTTCCATGCGTCTTAGATACTCCAAAACCAGTTGCATTTTCCAGCTGATATCCAAGTGTATGTACATAGTTTGTCTTTGTATAGGAGTGAATGTGGTGACTGTCAATCATGTGCTCTTCCAGTATTGTAATTTAACAGATTATGGCTGTATGAAAACACTGTAAATAGCTAGAAGAAAAATTAAACTGGATCCCTAGGTCCTAGATTTTGTACATACTGAAACTGCATGGTATTTAAATTATTGTTTGTCTCTGATGTATGCAGTTTCTTTAAAAAAAAAAAAAACATAAAAAAAAAAAAGCCTCTCCTGGTCCTGTGTGTTTTATTCACCTCCTGTTATATTCTTTGCCAAGTGTTGCAACCAAAAAAAAAAAAGATACACTTTAAGATACCAGCCCTGGTATCTTAGGAGGTTGCAAGCACTCAACTCCTCAGAGTGTTGGGCCTGTAATAAAAAAAATAAATGTAATCAAGGATGACAGCTATAAATGGGTGTGCCTCTACAGACCTCAGTACAGCTATACCAACTTACACCAGCTGAGGATCTAGTCCACATTCAAGGGGAAGGCTCAGCAAAGATGATTGAAGGAGGATGGCTGTTCACTCAGCAGCTACAACTGTGCCGAATACCAATGGTGTAAACATTGGTGTTCACTGCTGAAATATCCCTGTCAGGATGTCAATTTCACGTTCGTTGCTTTCCTTCAAGCACCCATTTCAGGAGCCATGTTGGCAATAGTCTCCCACTTCTGCGCCGAAGTTTGGTGGAGAGTATTAGAACAGATTTTGATCAGACAAAGTGCAATGAGTAATGCTATTAGTAGCAGAGGCTCATTACGATATAGTAAAAGCCCTGGGAAGATAACTACTCATTCAGGCTTTTGCAAACCAGGGCTTTCTGCACCTTTTCTCTTTTTTCTTTTCTTCCGTGTGGATTTAAATCTTTATATAGGTTGCCTGCTTGACAGCATTACAGAGTGACATTTCCTATCCTTAGAGGGAGAACAACTTGAGCTGTTAAAGTAAAGCTTTCCCACACTGCACTATCAATATTCATTTTCTTCTCTCCGTGGATGTGAAGGTGAAACCATCAGGATAATTTGTGGTGTGTACTGTCCCCAGAGAGTGGGGCTAAAACGCTCAAGGATAAAATCTCCAAGGAGCTCAGGTAACCACCACTTTGTGTCAGTGCCACTGAGAGTTAGAATCTCTGCTCAGTTGCTGCTATTAAAATCCCTTAGTCAACTCAGTTTCCAAAAGTGGGCATACACAAAACCACATAAGTCCTGACAATACCAAACTTCTTGACACCGTGGCAGGGTCATGCCTAAGACTGGGTGGGATTCTTGCCTGCCAGGCCTGCTCCATTAGCATTCTCAGAGCATGCCTCACCAGCACAGAAGACAGCCAGGGGGGCCAGAGGAGGAATTTTGGGGGTAGGCTGCCTGCCATTTGTACAACAATACCCAACAGATCAGTGGCTGGGATGTGGGCCACCTGTTTTCAAATCCCCATGCTGCTGGATTTGGAGCAGGGACTTGAAACCATGAGTGTCATCCCCAGGTAAATGCCCTTTACTCCCAAACTAGTGGCTATTCTGGGGTGAGACCCTTTCAGTCCCTCCTGTTGGAGTTGTTCCACTCTGTATAAATAATGGTTCGTTAGTCTAAAGATTTTTGCTGTAGCCTAGGGCTTAGAGTACTGCTCTCTGATTTGGGAGACCCAGCTTCAAGTCCCTGCTCCACATCAGGCTGAGTCAGGATTTAACAACAGATCTGCCACATCCCTGATGAGCTTCCTAATCACTGGGCCACTGGCAATGATGTGCTCTCGCTCTGCTGGGTGTGTGCATGTGAGGTTTCTCACAAGGAAGAGTTGCTGTGGCTCAGGTAGGTGCCTCAACGCCAGGAGAGGATTCATTTGCTGATAATCCTGAATGGAGGGGTGGAACTTGGAGGAAGCCTAAAGTAAGGAACCAGGCTGACTTTAAGAGGCAGGATTTAGAGCACACCCCTCTTTTCAGCATTTCCTATCAGCTAGCATAGGTAGCTCCTGGCTCAGTTTGCTGATTTTTGTGACTCCCATTTTTAGGCACCTAATTCAAGGCTGTGGATTACCAAGACTCCTGAAAGTTAGGCACTGCAATTCCTAAGTCCCTAGGACAAAGCAAACCAGGCTGCTGTAGGTAGTCCAGCTGCCTCTAATCAGCCATACTAATCCTCTCAGAGCTTGTTGGGAATGGTAGGGGTCTGGGCCTATATCAGGCAGACCCAGCATATTCTGCCATGTGCTGTTACTGCCTCAGGGCGGCTCAGTGAAAGTGTGGAGCATAACAAAAAATGGGGGTAGGACTGGAACCTAGGAGCAGAGTTTTAGACAGGCCCTTGGAAATGCAGGTAATGAGGTGGGGAAAATTTGGGCATAGACTGGGCTTGTCTCCTTTGAAAGACTCCACCTTTGGGCTCCTAAAAGGAGGAAATGGTCTTTGAGAGCACTTGAGAAACCCCAAATGTGCAGCATGCACAGAATCTGTGTCTGGAGAACTGCTACGTTCACTGTTCCTTCTCCTGCTCTGTCGCACGTGTCTGTGGTGATCAGGCCTACCAGGCAATAACGTCTCCTGATGACGGAGCCCATGTGGATTTTTAGTCCCAACTTGCTTCATAGGGGTCTCTGAGTAACTGGCAGGTGGCAACAGCATTTGCTCCCTAAAGATCCAGCTGGCTTTGGATTGTTCAAGTAAACTGAAAACGCTATGCACTTTTACCAGTCCCCTGGGCCCATCTACTTACAGTTCTGCTCTGCTTCCTCCCTTGTTGATGGGCTCTAATGCAGCCTGAACATGAAAACTTTCAGGGTTTCCAGCTGTCTAGATTTTTAGCAATTCCCTGTTTAAGATAAGGGTAAAAATCAAGGTGCTTGGCCAAGCAGCAGCAAGCTACTTTGTGTTTAACTACGGGGTTACCGAGTTACAGCTGGGCAAGGCTGCCTGCATTACAGGCTCCGTTCATACATAATCTCCAGCTTGCTATTACCCACCACCCAGGAGGCCAGATTTCCTGCTTTTAAATAAACATTTGCTCTTTTCTATGAGCTGCTTTCTGTCTATTCCTCCATGCACTTCTCACCATTTTATATTCCTTCAGTCAGGCGTGCAGCTGTATTGCTAACCATGATAGTTATTACTAAGTACAGTAAGCAAGAGAAAAGCCTATTCAAAACCTACTAGTGACCAAAAATATTAGGAGGAACAGCTGTGTTTCCCAGTATCTTAGACTAGATGAACTCTGACTGCTATCTATGTCAGGCTATGTACACATGATCCGATTAAAGCGCAACATGGCAATCGCGCTATAAAAAACACGTGACCTTTATTGCGGGATAGCGCGTACACACATCGCTCCTTGCAATGCAACAGAATTCTTTGCAATATCACGGTGTAGCACAATGAATTCTGGGCACCAATCCCATCATTCAGTTTTCCCTGAATCAGCACTTGGAATCATGGGATGAAGGAAAGGAATGCAAAGTGCCATAGGTAAACTCTCAATTTCCCGTGGTGCACTGTGTTCCCCTTGCGTCTTCCTCGTTGCCAATAGCAACTCGCGCCTATTTTCAACAGTGCAGTGACGCACCGCACCACTTGCGAGCAATCACAACAGCGACAGCATGGATCCTGCTCTGATCTCCACTGTCGCCTTTAACATTCTAAATACATCTCGGCTGGTTGCTCAGTACGCAATGAGCTCCGAGTCAGACGAGGACGCTGAGGAGCAGGGGCTGATCGATGCCATGCAGAGCAACAGCACCGCGTTGCTCAGCTCCTTCACCGATCATCTGCACACGGTGCAATGCCGTTTCTGGCCGCGAGAGACGAGCACCGAGTGGTGGGATCGCATTGTTATGCAGCTGTGGGATGATGAGCAGTGGGTACAGAACTTTAGAATGCGGAAAGCAATCTTTCTGGAACTGTGTTCAGAGTTGGCCCCTGCCCTGCGACGTAAAGACACCAACATGAGGTCAGCCCTAACGTGGAGAAGCGTGTTGCGATTGCTGTCTGGAAGATGGCGACTCCTGACCGCTACCGGTCGGTTGCAAACCAGTTTGGAGTCGGGAGGTCCACTGTCAGATTAGCCCTCTCACAAGTCTGCCGAGCCATCAATCGTGTTCTGCTATGGAGGACGGTGACGTTGGGCAATGTTCGTGAGATTGTGGGCGGCTTTGCTGCCATGGGATTCCCTAACTGCGGGGGAGCCATAGACGGCACACACATCCCTATTTTGGCTCCAGACCATCTCAAGACCGAGTACATCAACAGGAAGGGCTACTTCTCCATGGTGCTGCAAGCACTCGTGGATCACAAGGGGCGTTTTATGGACATCAATGCTGGGGGGTCGGGAAAGGTGCATGATGCCTGCATTTTCAGGAACACTGGTCTGTACCAGAAGCTGCAAGGGGGTACCTTCTTCCCAGATCAAAAAATAACTGTGGGTGATGTGAAGATGCCCATAGTCATCCTCGGAGACCCAGCATACCCACTGATGCCATACACCAGGAACCTAGATCGCAGCAAGGAGCGGTTCAATTACAGATTGAGCCGCCGCAGAATGACTGTAGAGTGTGCCTTCGGCCGTTTAAAAGGGCGCTAGCGCTGTTTGTATGGGAAGCTGGACTTGGACAAGGACAACATCCCTGCTGTAATTGCGGCATGCTGTGTCCTTCATAACCTTTGTGAAAATAGGGTAGAAAAGTTTTCCCCAGGGTGGGCTATGGAGGCAGAGCGCCTTGAGGCAGCATACAAACAGCCAGCCCCTAGGAGTATTAGGGGGGCCCAACGAGGAGCTGCTCGCCTAAGGGAGGCACTCAGGGAGCATTTCAATGATGCCTTCCCATAGTTCACTTCAAGGACGCATCAAGTGCACCTTATGAGATTTTCACTGTGTACAAATAAAGCCATGCTTCAAAGTTTTTGTTACTGTTTTTATTAAGAGATGAGGGGGGGGGGTTGGTGGGAGGTGTTACAGGTGGGTGTAGCTGCGGGTTTCTAAAAAGTAGCTCTGTGAGGGACTTGTTTCAGTGTACCAGGGGGCGGGTGGCCTTCAAAGAAATGCTTGGAAGGACTACGAGGTGTGGGAGGCAGACACGACTGAACTGTCTGGAGTGGAGCCCGTACATTAATCACCTGGGTCTGCAAAGCAATCATGCTCTTGAGCAGTTCTGTTGCTCCTTCATGACACTTATCAGTTCGTCCCTGTGTTTCTGCCTCCTCTGTTGGGATTCCTCTCTCCAGGCTCGATTCTCCCTTGCGGCTGCCTCTATTGCTTAATCAGCTTTTGAAACATATCCTCCCTGTTTCTTCGAGCCCACTGCCGAATGTTTCTCATGTGGTCAGCTGGGGTAGACACAGGTCTTGTGAAGGTCGAATCTAATAAAAAAAAATAATAAAGCTATTGTTAACACATAGCATAGATAACCAATGTAACCTTCCAGTAGCACATTTCACTGGAAGGTACAGGGCAGTCAACATCCTATGGTTAACTGAAGCGGACAAGGTACGTCCTAATAGAAACCTTACTGTGGGCTAACATTCTGCACAGGGCACACAGAGTGCCCCTGCCAGCTAGAATACATATCCTACATGCCACCGGATGCAAGCCAGGACCATACACTGCCAGATTGTGTGCTGCCATGGTTCCCAGTGCTGTGCTTTGCAGCTGGTGAGGCCGAGTATCCTTATATGGGAGCGTAGACACAAACGCTCTCCCATCTAACCTGAGTAGGAGGCTCTGGAGGTACATTGAGGAAACCTTTAGTGACCAAAATACAGATGATTTTTTGACAATCACTGCTTGTCTTGATGCACTTCTAATGAATGCAGACTGTAGAGCGTGCACAGTGGGGACCGAGACAGCAAGCACCCCCCACCCCGGACAATGATATTTTAGCAGGAGCCATAGCCGCACGAAAGAGAAACTTACCTGAACCCCCCCCTCTGCCGCCTCAGAGGACACGCTGCAATTCATGTCTTGGGTGGACGTCTCAGCGGGGGTGCAGAAGAGCTCCTGGCTACATGCTGTTGCACTTTCCTCCAGGTCATCCTCATCGATCACGTCCTCATCCTGCTCGGGTCTGGCATTCACTGGATGGGGGGGGGGGGGCTGATGTGTCCACGGGACGCTTTGCAGTGGTTGTGGGGTCCCACTGAGGATGGCTTCTATCTCCTTATAGTACCTGCATGTAGCAGGCGCTGATCCCGAACAGCGGTTTGCCTCCTTCCCTCGGTGATAGGTTATTCTTAGCTCCTTCACCTTTGATCTGCACTGCACAGTGTCTCTATCATAACCTCTCTCTGACATGGCCCGAAAAATTATGCCAAATGTATCATAATTTCGCCTGCTGCCGCGTAGCTGCGCCTGCACAGCAGACTCTCCTCAGATGCTGATCATGTCCAGCACCTCTGCCGTGCTCCAAAGGGGTGCGCATCTTCCACGACGGGCCGCCATTGCTACTGATGATCGGAGCTGCACTCCACGAGGAAGAGAACAGGAAGTGAAACAGATGAGATATTCGAAAATCCCGGGAATCTGATCAGGGCGGAGACTGTTTCGTCACGGCCACAGAGCAGGTGGGGGGAAGACCAGAGAGGACGACTTTGGAATGCTGGGACAGTTCCGGAGGCCAATCATTGCGTGGTAAGCGTACACACGAGTGGAAAGGCGCAACAGCTGTTCCGTGTTAACTGCTACCACCCTCGGCGAGGTGGTTTTTGTATTGCGCTACAACAAGGCAGTTAACGCGCAACAGCCCTATTGCACGTGTGTACGCTGTTGTTGGTATCGCGCGGTAATTGGTAATGCGCGATAAAGTGATCGTGTGTACAAGGCCTCAGCTGACACAGTCCTACACCAATTTTACCTGCAGGGGCCCACTCAGTAGCGCTGCTCAGTTCTTTTCTAACTGAACAGCGCACAAAAGACAAGTGGGCAAAGAAATGAGGAACTGAGCTAGCGGCTGTTGTCTGCGTGTTGGTCTAGGCGTGGGGTAAGAGCCAAGTGTTCACATAGGTGCCTGGCCACAGGAGCAGCTCTGATAGGAGCGTCTGTGTGAGCCTCACCCCAGAATATCCTAACCTTGGCAGGCAGAGCACGTACCTACCCTGGGCAAGAGCTGGGGTTAATCCCTGCTGCAAATGGGACACAAGAGGGATTGGAAAACAGGTTTGTCACATCTATTGCGTGATAAGTGTGGGAGGCAGCTCGCTTTTTGCCAGTAAAGGGTGACCTGCCTTATGCTCCTGACATTTCCCAGCTGACAATCCTGAGTAATAACGGGTGCCTCTCTTTGTCCTGTCATTCATGTGTCTAAACACCAGTGCGCCATGCGGTGCTCTAAACCTCCAGCTCCTTTCCACTATATTGCCCTCGAGAGCAAGGATTTCAGTTTCAAGCTTTCAAGGGAGACACTCTTGAGGGGTTTTGGTTTGTTTTTTCCCTCAATATGATCAAATGACTTATATACTGACAGAGCGCTAAGAGACAAACGTGATCGCAAAGCTAATCCTGTGTTAGGCCCAGGGACCAAATTTAGGCCTGCTACAAGCTCCTTGGTCCCAAACAGGTTATATGTATGTATTTAGCACCCTTCATCTGAGCAGACTCCACATTGCCTTCAACTTTTGATATAGATCAACTAGTGAAACCAACACCACATTGCCTAGCACCACCCAGGCCTGTAATTACACACGTTCAGCACCACAGTGTCTTCACCAGGGGCCTTGCTGGATAGAAAAAAGATCCAGGGCTGTGGCCCCCCCCCCCCAGCCCACTCCCTGCTAGCTCCCGCCCCCCCCAGCCCCACCCAGTCCCGCCACCACTACCCAGCCCCCACCAAATCTCCTTGTCCCCATGTTCCCTTCGCCTCTCCCCAGGCCTCTAACTCCATCCATCCCTCCCCAGCCCCCCATCCTGACCCCTTGCTCAACCGACTCATGAGTCCGGACCCCTCCATTCCCAACCCCCGGTCTCCGCGTTTCCCCCCCCCTACCCTAACCCCTGATACCAGAGGCGGGGGCCCGCCCGGGGGGGGGGGGGGGCCGAGCAGGACAGCCGGCAGAGGAGCCGGATCAGGCCATGCTGCCAGCTGCCGTGCTCTGCTCCCATCGCCGCCGCCGCATGCCAGCCCCTCGGGCCTGATCCTGCCCCGCAGCCGCTGCACGCCGGCCCCCTCGGGCCTGATCCTGCCCCGCGGCCGCTGCACATCGGCTCCTCGGGCCTGCTCCTGCCCCGCGGCCGCTGCACATCGGCTCCTCGGGCCTGATCCTGCCCCGCGGCCGCTGCATGCTGGCCCCCTCGGGCCTGATCCTGCCCCGCTGCACGCCGGCCCGTCGGGCCTGATCCTGCCCCTCTGCCGCTGCCATCACGGGCAGGCAGCGTGGCCAGATCAGGCCTGGTGCCCCTTGCCCGGCTCCTCTGCCCCCCCCCCCCCCCCGCTCCTTTCCCACCGCCTCCTCCCAGCCCCCCTCACCTGGCCGGAGGCTCGGAGCTGCAGGGACTGCCGGCAGAGCTGCTTCTGGGCCAGGCCACTCCCGCCCTAAGCATGCTCTGTCTGAGCATGCTCAGGGCAGGAGATTTGAATCTCCCCAGCCTGGCCGCAGCAGGAGTCTGCGGCTTTGCTGGGGCTCCTGGGCGGAACGCAGCGTTCCGCCTGGGTTTTCTATTTTTAGGGACCCCGAAACGCTGGGCCCCAGAACTTTTCTCCCTTACTTTAATGTCTGCCTGCTGGGGAAAATAGATCCGGGGCTCAGGCTATTCTACCCAGGGCCGACGCCCTGCCAGCCTGACGGCAACGCCGCCTCTGGTCTTCACCTCCCACGTCTGTGAAATGTCCTCTGCTTTAGCTGCAGGACACCACTGGCAGCTGAGACAGGCTCGAGGAACAGAGCTGGTAGCCCTCCTTGATCTTAACAACCTTTTAGCTACTGGCCCCTCCACCCTTGGCACTCCAAAAATAACAATGCTACCACCAGCTTGCCCATTCGCTAGTCAGTGAGCATGGCTGTAGTTCAGTGACTAAGCCCAACTTGCTGACGCACAGCTATGGGGTTATTTTCTCCAAGGATGTGTGCAGCTGGATTGGAGGACATTTCCAGCAGGGATGAACCATCATGGGAAAGAATGGGATGCATATGAGAGGGCAGAGATGGTCCCTTGCCAGCCGCCTGGGAATCTTCCCTGGCTCTTTGATGCAGCTCCACTTCCTTGTCCTGTTTAGGTCCCCCAGTTGTCCCCATTCCCAATCTACCAGACAGGAGCAGGGTTTCCCCCCAGCTCTCACCACACCCATGCTCAGCTCCATCAGCCCAACACCCCAACTTGCATTCATGCTCCCAATCTCTCTGCACACCCAACCCTTTCCTTTATCTTTTGCTCTTCTTCCCTGGTTCAGTAGGGCTTTGGGCTGAGCTCAGCTAGTGACTTGGGACACTGAGAAGCAGTTCAGGAAACAGGAAATAACAGAGCTGGTCAGCTCCACTGGCTGCCTGACTCGGCGTAATGCCGTTGAGTATGATTTCATTAAATAGTTGACATTAGTGTTTCCGCATGCCCCTACGTGCAGGACTGGGGTTGTGCAAATGAGAGAAATGGGGGAGGGTGCAGAAGCTGTGAAACTTAACCAAGGGAACACATGTAAAACCATCCTTTGCCACAGAAACTAATTGCTTTATATATTAGAAAAATAAAATTAAGGCAGAAAGAGTCAGCATGACAAAACTCTCGTTTGTGTGTGGGGGAAAAAAACAGGCTTTTAGCATTGGTCAAAGTGAAAAGCTCATTGCTAACTAATGGCTCCAGAGTATATCATTTATTTCACTTTTAAAAAACTGTGTTGCAGTAGTATGCTGATCTCAGTGACTCCGACGTCAACATAGTGATTGTTATCCAAATGAGCCAAAGTAGTGTGAATTCCTTGTTTCATTTATTTTGTGTGGGAGATTACTTTTTCAGCAAATTACTATTATTTTACCCACAATAGTTTGCTAGTAATAGGGTAAAAGTATCCTGACTGGTTATTAATTAAAATCAGTGTTTTAATATCTGTGCTGCAAAGAGCCATTTGTGGCTCATGAGCCTACATCTGAGTATCACACCTCTGCTGGCACTGCAAACTGGCTAAACTTGCATCTTTTTAATCTTACTCAAATGTTTGGGGACGGGCAGGTCCACAGCCTAATTCCCCTAACTTCAGAGAAATTGCTCCCAGTGTAACAAGTGAAGTGCAGTTGGCAGCTAGGGGGCAAAATTGCCCCTAGCCCCTGTCACATCTGTTCATTTCAGTGGGAGGCTCAGAGATGTGGGCATTGAAGTGAGGCTATTGATGGAGCTGCTGGTCTACAGCTGATACATAAAACAGAGAAGAGCTCTGGACCCAGACCCACCACTCTTGGGGGGAGGGGGGGGCGGGGAAAGCTCATTCTGTTGCTAAACCTGTGAGCTGAGGCATCCATCTCTCCAATGGACTGAATAAATTCCTCAGGTTAAAATTTTGAAAATGGCTCCTAAAGTTGACAGCTTTTGGGCCTATGGTAAAATAAACTGACCTCTCATAATTCAGGTGGTGGGGAAGACAGATGAAGCTGAACCAACTTGTTCTCTGGCAGAACATGCCCACACTCCTGCCTAAAGAAAGTAACTAATGAGCCTGCCACAGCATGCATAACAAAGTGAGAAGCTATAGCTTTGCTCCCTCTTACCAGCTATGTCTACACTTGCTAAAATTAGTTCAAATTAGTTAATTCGAACTAACTAATTCAAACTAATTTTAGTTCGAATTAATTCAAACCAGAAAAATTTAGTTCGAACTAAGCAAGTACCATAACTTGCTTAGTTCGAATTAGCGATTTACATTGATTTCAATGGGCCGATTAGTTCAAACTAAGCAATTAGTTTCAATTAACATGGCCACAGTGGTTAATTTGAACTAACTAGTTTGAATTAACCCTTACTTCAAATAGGCTATTCAAATTTATTAGTTTGAATTAAGGAAGCCCTTAATTGGAACTAATGAAATCCTAGTGTAGCGAATTAAGCCTCCTTAATTCCAACTAACTTGCCAGTGCAGACATGTGACTAAGTTTGCAGATGATGTTTTTTGGCTGACATTTAAATTGAGGTGTTGGAATGGATTCTGGACAGCATGTGAAGATTCATTCAGTGTTCAGTAAAATATTTACATAAAACTGCAATTGTTAACAGGAAAAGTATGAAACTATTTGTATTACTTGTCTCAGCAGCCTTTGGGATCTGTCTGGCCAAGCAAGGCATATTGTTTGCCTTGTTACATAGTGCATTAAAGAACAGTCTCCTGCAAACCTGAAAGCAATATGCATTAATTGGCAATTCACAGACCCTCTGATTATGGTTTTTGTCTTTTGGGGGATTTTTAAATGAGGAGGGTACAGGAAGGACACACCTCCCAGAACTGGATCGTGACTGTCAAAGGGTAACAGGTTTGTCAGTACAAAGCTACGGTGGTTCCGAACCAGTGCCCTATAATAGATGAAAAAACAGCTATGCCGTCAACCCTGTTTTTAGAGACTGAACTACAATGCTGCATCAGTCTTTTCCTTTCACAGAAGACTCCATTTCAAAAGAATTGCTCTAAATTGATGCAGCCCATTAGACCTTTCACAGTAGGAGATCTATAGCCGTTCCATTGAGTACTTCGCCTTTGAGATTCTTTGAAGTGCTGCTAGACACCAATTTAACATAAAGGAGTCTTCGTTATTAAAGTGTAAGCAAGCCATGAGAGACAAGCACTGGGAAAGACTTTAGCAATAAACTTTTATGTAAAGATTTAGGTCTTGTCTACACTACACCTCACTCATGAGTGGGGGGGGGGGGAGAAAAGGGTTTTTTGCCTAAATAAGCACTTCTGAAGACAGCGCTTGTCCACATTGATATCTTTGTTCCAAGACTCCAGCTGGAATATATCAGGCCTCACATAAGGTTGGTAATAGATGCATATTTAAAAGAGAGCCTCTCTCACAGAGCAATGAGCTGAGGCGCCAGGAAAACTCATCCTCTCTGCAACTTGAAAGCATTCCATCTGTGATGAACCTCAGCCCTACTGGTCACTCAGGCTATGTCTACACTCAGAAAATTTATGGAATAAGTCGACTTAGGGCATCCACACTGGCTTAAGAAGTCAACTTAAGCCTTAAATCAACCTAAAACTAGGTGTTAAGTCGACTTAATAAAAGCCCAGTGTGGACAGGGAGTAAGTGAAGTCGACTTAAGCCTTCTTAAGTCGACCTAACTTGTAAGTGTAGATGCACCCTCAGTGTCTAAGGGTAAGTCTATACTGACGGCTGCAAAATCACCACCATCAGAGCGATCTTCTGGGTTCGATTGAGCCATCTGTGTAGACGCACTCAAACACGGAACCGGAGCTGTAACACCAGCTTCGTAACCATAGTAACACTACGCCAACCAGACACCATTTCCGGTCGGCTTAGTGTAATGTGTAGGGAGCAGTTAAGAAGTTGGCGGGAGACACGCAAGGTATTTTACGTACCTTGCTCATCTCCCGTCAACTGCCGCCGAAAAGCGCAGCAAGTGTAGACTAGGGCTAAGGCCTAAATTTTGCAACTTCATTGTTGTAGGATCAAGTACCAAGTTGGAATCAATAGTATAAAAAGGCAAATTAGTGTAGTGGGATACCCATTTGAAATATTTTTTTAATGAACTGAATAGTTTTAGGTACTATTGTCCAAGACTCCTTGATAATATATATAATTTTAAAAATCACACTTGTAACATGCTCTTCCCTCTTGCTGAGGATAAGACCTACACAAATGCTGGAGGGAAAATAATGAAATTGTGTGTACTAAGTGCCAGCTGCACAAAGGTGGGGGAGAATTTTGTACCTTCTTTCTGTAGCTACAACTAAGCTCACTAAAATGGGAAGTACAATGCATCTTTATTTCTGTGGGTTTTTTGGTTTCCTATTTAAGCATCTCCAAACTAAGAATGTGCTGTCTATGGCCAATGTTTAAAGCCTGCCTGAATTTATTTAAATAAAACAGTATTTAAGAAAAAAATGTCTATATTCATAGTTGCACTCTTGTTCCAAAAATCTCCCCCGCCTCCCCCCCACACTTTTTTTAGCAATCTGGATTATTTGAAGCATCAAGCAGGAAACATTGATGTAAATCCATCAATTTTACCTGTTTCACATTTTACTTTAAAAAGCGTTCTCTACATACTAGTTGGCTGGTAGTCCTTAACATGTTGACTTGAATTTACACTAAATTTGGTGCTCTTTGCTAAATGAGGGGATTTAAAGAATATTAATTCATATTCTTAAACAGTGAACACTTTGCTTGTGACTTGTATCAGCACTATTTGGATAGACATTAATGAACAAAAACAGCACTTTAAAGTTGTGTTGAACTTTTTATGTAGAAAAAATATCCAGCAGCTAAATTAGTTTTGTTAAAAATGTTTATTTGAAATTGATTAAAGAAATACAGGTGAGCAAATAACTGACCCTCTTGTTTGACACTGATGATACAAACCCCTCTTTCAAATTTTCTTTTCCTCAGTTGAAACTATTTGAAGTTGATACCACTTTGTTTCAGTGCCTTCCAACCACCCCAAAAACATCTTTTAGTATCTTTCTTTGCAGATAGGGAATTGAACTAAATGTTTCTGGTCACCATGTTCTTCATAATTTTAGAAATAGAGGTATTTTCAGAGCTAGTTTATTAATAGATTGTTGGGGAATTGAAAAAAGTAGAAAAGCTTGTTTTCTTTTTCCAGTTTGGAATGAGGAAATAGCTCCTACTGCTGTCAAAAGCTGGTTAAGCACTTCAAAATCTGTTTCAAGATACTTACACACTGACTTTCATTAAAACAAATGCTCTGGTTTGAATTTTTTTTAAAATTCATATGGGCTTTCATCCGTTCAGAGAGCTGTTCTCCATTTGCTCAAACCTGTCTACAGCTTGACCATGCAAGATGGTGAGTGCCTCTTGAGAACCAGAGTATTTTCAACTTCCGCTGGCTTGAAGGAGAGAGGTGATGTTTCTCACTATGCAATATTGAACCCCTAGGGAAAGATGTTGTCTCAGAAAAGATCAAAGTCCTCAACCCGAGTCAATTGCGGCCACTGATGTGCCTAACTTGAATTGGAAAGAAGGACCTTGGGGATGGCAGCCATTACAGAATCATTTAGAACAGAGCACACTGACAAATTATCAATTAACTGCCACCTTTTTTTTAAAAATCCTTCTTTCTGCATTCAAAAATACTGACAATGCTTCACAGCAAACTATACTTATTTATCACACAGTCTAATGCAGGGCCACCACTGTTATTGACCATAAATTGAGGTTAACATTTTAAAGCCCTGTTACTTTCTGAGTCCAAGCATTTATTTCTGACTGTCTGTGTAATTAATTGCTGTCAAGTATTTTTCCCTTGGAACTTGAATGTAGATTTTAATACACAGCCCTAAAAGACCTACCTGTTCTCTCCCCATCTCCCCCCCCAAAGGACGACTGCCTTCAGCAGTCCCATCCGTACAAAAAATGTAATTAGTTTAGTGTGTTCCAAAGAGACATACACAAGCAAGAACAGATTTGTATTAGCTCTGCCTCTGCTTAACAGCTTAAGTTTACTCTAAGGATTCTTAGGGCAAACTAACAGAGAGTCCTGTGCAATGTTCCCTCTAAGGTTTGGCAGCTTGTGTGCAAAATTTTCAAGCCATGTGCAAAACTTTTTTTGAATAAAATTTTTGTGTAAACTCACATGACAGAAATTATAGGCATTAATTGAAGTTAAAGTAATTGTAAATAGAATTAATTGTGTTTAATTGAATTTGAATGAATTTTGAATTGAAATTTAATTTTTAGAAAGGTTTTTATTTAAAATTAATTTTTAAAAGTTTTTTTAAAAAAGGAAGGAAGGAAGGAAGGAAGGAAGGAAGGAAGAGAAAAAGAAAGAGAGAGAGAAAGAAGAGGAAAGAAGGAAGAGAAAGAAGAAAAGAGAAAGGAGCTTCGAAGCGTCTGACGAAGTGGGATTTTCTCCAATAAAGCTCATGCGATAAATAAATCTGTTAGTCTTTAAAAGTGCCACAGGACTCTCTGTTAGTTTCTCTGCAGTAGACTAACACAGGTACCACTCTGGATCTTTTGGGTAAACTATAAAGGACATTAACCCCTTTGAATGTTGCAAGTAATTACCAAAATTACTGCTCATCACAGCACAACCCAGTCTTGATTTTTATTTCTTACAATGCATATACTAAATCACCATGACATTTACTGTGAAACAGCCATCAGAAGGTATGTCTTTCCAACACGTGACGAATGCTCCAAGTTCTCATACCAAATGTACCGGAGTGCCACAATGTTTGTGCCACAAATCAATAGCTTTGCTCACTATTGCGTCAGTGTTATCCTGAGGAATCTATAAGAGATCAGGAGAAAGGTTTGTTTTAAATTTAATAAGGTAGTCAAAGATTAACTGAAGAGCCTAAAATAAAATATCCATTCACTCAAACTAACTTCTCTATACCCTTTCCAAATTTGTCATCTCTTCCCCTAATCACAATAGTTAGAAAAATGGGCAGGAGCTCCCTTTCAGAGCCGGGTGCCAATCTCATTGTTTTCACAAAAAGGAAGGAGGTCAACCTTGAATTTAAAAAAAACCCAACAACAAATTTGAAGCTACACAAACACTCTCACAGAAGTCCCTCAGTACCACACAAACATGAGTGGGATCCAGTGCAGGGTACAAGTCTTAGCAAGATGACTGAACAGGAGGACTACACAACGCAGCGCAGAGACACTGCTGTTCCATAAAGACAATCTTGGCCACCTCTGTGGATGTCTGGAAGCCTCTACTCATTAAGTGTGGTATAGGAAGAGGAGCCCCAATCACAACCTCACACAGAACAATTTGGGGACACTTAAGGACAGTGAGTTCTCCCCATAATCCCTCCTGCGGATTTTGCTGAAAGTGGATATTGATCTGACCTCTAAAAGTAAATGCTGACATCACCCCATTCCTAAAATGCTGGGACCACCCATCTCCTGGATTCCTTTTCTCCTAAAAGGTAGCAGCAGTCATTACTGTTACTATAAGGACTATGGAAAACTTAACATTTAAAAATATTACCATTAAACACAAATATTGTGAGCCTAATGTCAAAAAGCAAACTATCAGTCAATCTGCCTTATCCCCTCCTCTTAATATTATCCACTATTCTGAGAACTGTGTGTAACTCATTGTTCACTGCTTTTTTTTCGTCCTAAGAAAATTAACAAGGGACAAAAACGTCTTTTAACCTGCAAATATTTGATACATTACAAAAAATAATGCACAATTAGAATGAATACTTACATTTTCCAGAAACCGTGTAATCTTTTCTGCGTTAGTCAGGGCCATTATTTTCATTTTAAAAGTTAATAAAATCTCCAGAGCAACAAAAACTAGAATCTTGCAGGACCCACTAATAACTTTGTCCCAAACCCTAGAAAAGTAAGTTACAGTTAAACCATACTATCCTGTTCTAATTTTTTCTTCATAGCAAAAAATCACTTCTTCAGATAGTAAACTACTACATTCGTGGAAACTAAAATTATACATGCCATATCTGTAACATTTGATTTTCTTCCCTGGAATATACATTTTACAAGTTAATGATTTCTGCTAAAGCTCTAGATAGGATGGATTAAGGGCAGAGCAGCACAGCAGTACAAGTAGCAGCACATTACGGCTGTCAAGTTCACACACAGACCCCAATTAGAAATAAAGCAGATGTTCTGCATTATTAGAAGATTATAAGCTAAAAATTAACAAGCAGATCTTGTTTTACTCAATTTAATTATTACTCATGGACAATTGTTATAACAGTATCAGTGACGATGAGACTTTTTCCTGGTGCCAAGAAAAGGAATAAAATTAGCATATCAATAAAGACCAGCTAAAACTAAGAAGTTCTGAAGAATCAAGTGTTGAGCTGACTAACCAAGTATTCCTACAGAGACCAAATATTCCATCTTACTGTAGGAGAAGTGAAACGAATAGCAACATATGGTCAACTGTGTTTCTGTAAATAATAATTATATGAAGATTACAGCTCAGTAATCTTTCCAACCTCACATCCACCCCACTCAGATGCTGCATAAAGGCAGAGATGGACTAATAACTTCTTTAGACCGAATCTGAAGAGCAAATTTCTGAGGGCTGCGAGTTATTTCGCAACATGACTCCAAAAAAAAAAAAAAAAAACCCAAACACACACCTTCCTCTCTCAATTCTTCAACCTTCATCATCACAGCTCTTGATGTCACCATTTGCACTCATTCTCCAATCATCATTGTAAAATCTAGTCTGGACATGAATTTCTAAAACACCATAAAACCCTCAGACTTTATACATTACAAGTCAAGAAGAAATGGCACAAGCCAAATGATACGAGATTTAACTGCCAGACATTAGAAGTATAACTTGTAGTTACCACACAAAGAATTATAATCCTAAAATATCAGGTCAGAGTCTTTTCAATTTGTATTAAAACTAAGCTGTTATCACAGCCAGCCTTCTTTCATTACTCGGCTGCCTGGTTTAATTGGTGCGATGACTGAACTTATTATAAAAAGGTAATGGCATAGGGTTTAAAAACATTTTCTATTGATAGGTGACCTGTTCCCAAACAATAATCTCAATCATTTCATTTAAATGATCATGTTAAAACAACTACAGATAGTTAACTAGTCCCCAGTTCACACCATTCAGGAGAATCTTTACTAAGGAAAGGAGTGAAGACAAAGGGCAGGTTTACATTTAAAATACTCTTATCAGCACAACTCCATGGGTGCAGCTGCACCCCAGCAGCACCTGAGTGAAGACACTCCCAACACCAACGGGAGAGTGTTCTCCCATTGGCATAGAAGCTTCTGCTTCTCAGGCCTTGCACACACTACAAAGTTACTGAGCTGAGCACCGCCAGGGACCGGGGCTCAGCTGGCTTGCTCTCTGGCGGCAGCTGAGCCCAGGCTGCGACAAGGGAGCCCCAGTCCAGCTGAGCCCCGAAGGGCAGGACTGGGGCTCAAGCCAGGAACAGCACCACTGCCAGCCTTTCAGCTGGCAGGGCAGTGCATGGTGGGATAGGATGTGGATTTTCACAACTCTAAACAACACAGTTATACTGACATAGGTCTGGGGTATAGACCTGGCCCAAATTAGTACTAACCAGCTATGTGTTTCCTCTTGCTTTCTCTCCTTAACTTCCCGCTATTTTTACTTCCCACAAAGCTCTCCCAATTTAAAGCAATGGGAATGCATGTGTATGACATGGTGATAAATATGCTAGCAGCTGTCAGTGCCTTGTCTCTGATAGTTACTAAAAAAAAGCTGCAGCCTTAGTAGCAGCAGAAAATTATAGAAAAAAGACTAATGTGAAAGGCCATTGGTTTGGGGGGGTTTTGCGGGGTTCCCGCCCCCCTTGAGGAGGGGGTAATTAGGCATTTTCTAATATGGTTTTATATATTACATTTTTCTTAGTTCAAGTGTTCTTACCCTGCTTTGACTTTTAGAATTAGTCACTATTTATGGTTTCAGAAAACTCATGGAGGTTAATATATCATTAGGCTGATGGGGAAATGATTACAGAAATATAAACTGTACTAGCATCCCCACTCAATGTCTCTGAAAATTACACTGTGTTCATTAAGATGTATTGGTGGGAAGGGGGACTTGTGCATGACTAACATCATTGGAAATGTAGAGGTGTTAAATTAGCCGCAGGAGGGCACTCTTCCTGTTCCTTCACTGCTATGCAGTCAGTTACAAGGGAAAAATTGAAAATAAAATAAGAATGTGAAGCTGAAACAAAGCAAGATTCATGCAAAATTCTATGCACATCAAGTCTTATTTATTGTGCATTATTCCACTGAAAAGTGCAAAGAATTATTCCATAACTATTCCATTCTTCTTTAAACAAGGTAGACATTGCCATTCTTTTCTGTTCCAGACGGGTAGTAGCTGTGTTAGTCTGTGTACAGCAAAAACAATGGAAGTCCTGTGGCACCTTAAAGACTAACAAATTTCTTCTGGCATAAGCTTTTGTGGGCTGCAACATCCTTAGTCACATGCAACTGACAGATGAATCTGATGAAATGGGTTGCAGCCCATGAAAGCTTATGCCCAAAGAAATTTGTTAGGAATTTCATTCTTTTCTGTGTGATGTTTAACAAGTCTGTGCAAAAAGAATAAAATGCCAAAAGATTCTCAGGTCAACTTCTTAAATTCCTCATCAAGTGCAAGCCTTTCTTGAAAGTAAGCTCTTATTCAGTGGCATAGTGAGGGTGTCCGGCGCTCAGCCCGCATTTGGGCTCCTCCCCAGAGGCCCCCCTCCACACATAAGGCAGGAGAGAGTCTCAGCCCCACCCAACAGGTGCCCCAGGGACAAGAGATCTGTACAGGCCAGGCCTCTGAACCTCTCTGAGGGGCTGCAAGGGGGTGCTTGGCCAGCCTGCACCAGGGCTGGATTGGGGCCCTGGCCCAGGCTGCCCACTTCTGGGGCACTCCTGTCCTCCCCCTGACACGGCCCTGGCGCTGGAGGGGGCCTGTTCAACAATGCAGGGGGGAGGAGAGGACCAGCACCAGACAGGCTGCCCTCCATCTGGCCTACCCCCCAGCTGGCTGGTCCGCAGGGCAGGCCAGTGTGTGGCCACTGCTCTGCAGGGCCTGAGGGCAGGACTCGCCACTCCCCAGGTGGACCAGCCAGCCTGGGGCAGGGCAGAACACTGCACAGAAAGCGCTGGAGGGAGGGTGACCTGCCTCCCTCCCACAGCCTTGAACAGCCCTCTCCAGCATTGGGGGCTGCAGACGGTCTCCCCCACCCCACACTGGTCCATGCGGGAGGAGGGCCGGGGCGCCGGACAGTGCCCTGAAAATGGGCAGCCCAGGCCAGGCCCCTCCAATTCAGCCCTGGTGTGGGACCAGCATGGCACCCCCTTGCAGCCCGGCACTCAGGGGCTTGACCCCCACTGCCCCCGCCCTATGCCACTGCTCTTGTTCTGCCGCATCTCAAATCGTCATCAGGACTTTTAGTAACTGTCCTCAAGTGTTCTGATTTTTTCAAGAACTGGCCATAGTTCCTTCACTATCACTACGAGAAAGTCTGTACAAATATTGCACCTATGATTTCCTTGTACAGCATAAATATACATTTAATCATAAATTTAATTATCTGAGTGAAATGAACAGGAAACAACTGTAACAAACAAAAACACGTTTCACTTATGTTTTTAGGTTTGATTTCTTTGGTTTCACAGAATAAGAACGCCAATTACCGTGAGTGTCCCATGCATTAGCTACTACAGCGATAAACATCTCCACTAGGGAATCTGCTGGTATAGTTATGCAAATATAGCTCCATTGGCAAAGCCTGTGCTGTGCGGATTAGCCCACAGTATGTTTTATTTTCATGAACTTTGTCATAATTAACATATCAAGTGCTATATTTTTAAACAAATGTTCCCACAACATTTTTAAAATCCAGTGATAATGAAGAGAAAACATTCATTTAGCAAAGCAATAATTGCAACTAAAACATCTGAAAATTCAGGCAGCTTAAACTCTAAATTACAAAATAGGGATTTGGTGTTTTAAATAATAAAAGTCTGAAAGCAGTGTTTGCAACTACTGCCAAAATTTTAAAATTTTAACCCCACCTTTTTTAAATGCCAAAAAATCCACTGTAACGGTGAGCCATCAAGGGTTCAACAATAAGCAGGCTTGGTGACCGGGAAGCAACCCGTAAGAACATATCAAAAGGGTACTGAAATGGTCATTCCTTGTAGACAGCAATCAAAGCCATGGTAAATAGACTAGAATCTTTACCCTGTTTGCCTGTATTGTTAGCAAGTCAAAGAGTAAAGTGCTAAATCTGTATTTGTCTGTATTTACCTACATCCTTTTAGATATCTAACAATGTGATCTTATTACCTTGTAAATATTAAATTCTGTTCCTGTCTTATAATCCTTCATTACAGTACTCCATTGACAAAGAGATCAAACCGGGATATTAAAATTTAGATGGAGCTTATTGAGTAATAATGTTAAGATCCTCATTCCTCTTCGAAATTTATAATTCTACACAGTAAACAACCTGTGAAGTGTCTTGACAGTTTGAATGGCTTTTGCTAGCTGTATTGTCTGAGAAATGACCCACTGAGTAAAGACTGAACTATCCGCTCACTTTCATCAAAGCCCACATAGCGGGATTACATGTGAGTGCCCATCTTGCTTCAACTCTAAGAAAGCTTCGGGCCTGATCCTTTTCATCTCAGGTCTGCTAAAAATTTGACAGAGAAGGTCTAAACCATACAATTTAGGTCTCCTTTCCCCTGCTGAACCTGGCCCTCAACTGGGCAGCAGGGCTGGCAAGGGCCAGGAGCAGCATGTGGTCATGGGCCAGAATCCAGCTCACCAGGGGCTGGAATCCGGCCCATGGACCCCTGGGAGCAGCTGCCACGGTGGGGATTTTTCAAATCTCCTGCCTTGAGCATGCTCAGACATGGGGGCAAGAGGAGCGGGGAAGGGGCCTGGGGAGTGGCTGGGGGGAAAGGTGGGGCCTGGGAAGGCTGCTGGGGTCTGGTGGTGGTGGAGGGTCCTGACCACCCTCCTCCCACCTCTCCCGCTGGCATCCCAGCACCCTTTTTTAAATAAATAAATAAATAATGCACTGTTTGTATGTATATTGATCACTTAATCTTTTGCAACTCTTCTCTATCTTTCCTTTTATTATTAAACAAACCTTCAGTCTTTTATTTACTAAAGGACTGGATCTGTGTGATTATTGGGTAAGACCCGAAACCCTCAATGATCTAGTATTAAGTGTCTGATCCTTTAGGACTCATGGACCTCACATACAGTGAATCTGGTTTTCAGTAACTTCTCAGTATATTAGATTTAGCTGTCTAGATGGGAGTTAAGGGCAGGAATGCTTAAAGCAGACTGTATTTGGCTTATTGGTCACCAGTATGGTATTACAGATGCTGTTTTGCTACAGGCTTGATCAATCTATTATAAAATAAACCACCAGTTAAGGGACTGTCTACCTTATTTCTTGCAATCTGCCCTTAGTATAACATTCTCACTGTGGCCCATCCAGGCACTATGGACACATCCACCCTTTTAAAAAGATCTCCTCTCTGTAATAAGTGGAGTCACATTACTTTTTGTTATAGTTTCTAAATCAGTGCTACTTTAAAATCAGCTTTCCTCAAAGTTAGTTTATGTTCTTAGTGAGGAAATGAAGGATGTTACGTTATACTAACAATTATACAAAGCTGAAAATCCTAAACAACCAAACAGAAGAGAACACTTGCCTTTGTAAACTAGATTCAGGTAAACAGCCTGCAAAACACTTCTTAAACCAAAGAGTGTAAGGGAGTTTGCTGAATGCAGAACATGCCCGCAGATGTGCCAGAAGTCTGTTATCTTCAAAATTCAAATACTGTTCAAGAAATTTCGGCTGTAGAAAGAGCAATGAAAGCAAAGTTTTAAAAATCTCACATCAAATACAACTCCTAAAGTAGTCTCATTTTAAAATAAGTGTCTCAAAATTAAACATGTAGAAAGCGAATGCTCAAGTATTAACTTTATATAATATACTGAAAGGTCACATTCACTTATGGTGAGAGATGTTGAAATCTGCCATTTGGTAGACAGGATTTTGCTAAACAAAATTCTCCCTTCCCCTCCATCACCTTTCCTGCCCCCCCCTAAATCACCTATCACCATTCATTACTTTGAGTAGCAAAGAGTCAGAATTTCAGGTGGTGCAGAGGATTATATCTGCACTAAACTTTCACCCTGGGGATCAGCATTCAACTGCTGCTACCATCACAAGTAAAACTGAGTTTAGTTAATCTCAAACCTAGCTCCATTTGAGCTCATCACAAAATCAACACATAATGAAACAAAACAGGAGAAACCACATTCCAGAGCAAATCACAATGCAACATATTAAAAGGGAAGCATTGTTTGTTTGTTTAAAAAAAGCCTGTCAGAGGTGTTTTAGAAAGGCCAGCAGAATAGTATAATGCTGGGTTTAAAAGAATGTTTTTTAAAATATGCATTTATATTTCCATTTTATTATATATATATATATATATATATATATATATATAAATAAAAAATAAAGTTTCACTGTTTTCTGCCACAACACAGGTGGACAAATGGCTAATTTTTTCAGCTATCAAAGGACTAAAAAGATTTTCCTTTGGCTGTATTCCAACATCCGATTTTTGGCAGAACACAGGAACTACTGGAAGAAATCTGGGACTGAAGGAACTATCTGTAACCCTCCGTTTTGCTAATGGAACACTTTCGAAAGCACCCTTTCAGGCATGCAAACACCGTACCAGCGCTGCTCCCCCCTGACCCTCAGTGGGTGCCAACGACCCCTTCCTATTGCCTAAGAATTCACAGCAGCCATGGCTGGAGTGCCCCCTGCCACTGAAAGAAGCCACCCAGAGCAGCTTTTTTCAGCGACGGAGGTGAGGTCCCCTGGCATGACGCAGAAAGCTGCTCCAGGTGGCTGGGAGAGAGGGTCCTAGCACGCCGCCAGAAGAAGCAGAGGTGGGGGTCCCCAGGCTTCCCACTGAAAGCCTCTCTGGGTGGCTTCTTTTGGCAGCATCCAGGCGCTCTACCAAGAGAAGCCACCCAGAGCGACTTTTGGCGGCACGAGTGGCAATTTTGGCGGTGTTGCAAAGGGCGCCACGTGACGCTCAGAACTGGCACGCATGCCAGGGGCTGCTGACCCCTGCCAACTGAGGTGGTTGACTAGATTAACTCCAGTAACAGAGGGTGGGTATACAAAACAACTATTTCATAACAGCAATATGCATCAACATTAAGGGTTTGAGCCTCCACACACTGACTCCACTTGTGCAGGATCAGGCTCCCAGGTATGTATTTACATGAGTGGACAGTTTATGAGTGGGTTTCTTACTGTAATGTTATTTGACAAATTAGAAAAAGCCTAGATAAGGAAATCTTTTCTTACAAATGCTAACAAACTGAAAAAAATTCTTCAAGTTAGTTTGAACAAAGAAATTCTGCAGAAACTCAACAGATAAATAACAAATCACAGCTTCAAAGAGAGACTGCAGAACTCGAACTTATATGCAAATTTGACTCAGTTGTCCTGGGGTTAAACAGGGACTATGGATTTTTCTCGTATTACAACAAGTGATTTGACCTCCCCCTCCTCTATGTGCTGTTCCCCAGTGTTTTGAATCCTAACATCTATTTTGATTTGCTGTTACAGCCTGACCTGATGCTATGTCATACACTCCCCTGCATTTAATTTCCTCCCACTCTGTAACTTTCCTATCTTCAAAGCGTCTGACGAAGTGGGATTTTCTCCCACGAAAGCTCATGCGATAAATAAATCTGTTAGTCTTTAAAAGTGCCACAGGACTCTGTTGTCTTTCTACAATAGACTAACACGGCTACCCCTTTGGAATTTCCTGTTTTGTATGCCTCATTGTAGAGGAGCTTTTAAATGTCCACTAACTAAATGTCCTACTGGGCAGGCATTTTATTGCAATTTGATTCAACATGTAGCTTTGCTAAAGAAACAAATCCCCATGTAGAGAGCCCTATGTCAACAAAAGAATTCTTCCATCAACCTAGCTACCACTTCTTGGGAAAGTACATTACCTACCACAACCAGAGAACCTCTCCCATCGACATATAGAAAGTATCTGCACTGAAGCACTGCAGCTGTGCTGCTGTAGCGTTTAAGTGCAGACAAAGATAGCCTAGCCTAGGTCAAGGTGATAAATAGGTATGTCTTTCACAAAAGAATATGGGTTTACCGCAGTTTATCACATTGCCAGTAAACAAAGCTATCAAGCTAAACCAGCAGGGTTATCTTCAGCCTGAACTTGAGAGAGAGAGAATTAACACGGCTCTCCCACACCTCAGAGACACAGAGGAGACTGAATATCCAGGAATCCTTCCTGGCTTCTAAAACAAAGGGTATGTCTACATGGCTATAGCGGCGGGAATCCATGAAACAGCATCCATTGAGAGGGTCTGTATAGACCCGCTCAGTTAATAGGAGAGCACTCTCCAGTCAACTCAACTAGACCACCTCCCTGAAAAGCAGAAGGCAGCATCAAAGGCACTGCAGTACATCAAAGTAAATACATCAATGTAGCTTGCATATCCCCCATCAACCACTGCCACCAGTGTAGACCTGCCCCAAGACAGCCCACAAAACTCTTCCATCCGGCCCACCCACGACTGCTCTCCACGAGACAACACTCTCTCCCTGAGAGAAAGGTGTCATTGTATCAGAGTGCAATCTCACATACCCAGTGCTCTGCAATGTCATGAGAGTGTCAGGTCTCATGATATTGCAGAGCTCTGGGTATGCAAGATTGCGCTCCACAATTCTGTGAGACCAGTGTCTCTCTCTCTCTCTCTCTCTCTCTCTCTCTCTCTCAGGGAGCGTGGTATCACAGAGCACAGTCTCGCATATACAGCACCCTGCAATGCCACGAGAGTGTAGGCCCTAGTATTTTAATTTGTATGTACGGCCCACCTGAAGTACATTTCAGCCACATCTGGCCCACCATAGCAAATGAGTATGACACCCCTGTGTTAGAGAAAGTAAAATAAGTTTCTTATAAACCAATTCAATGCTGCATTTGAAAAGACAGGTGTATTTACTCCACTTACATTAATAAACTGTTATGTACTGACACTGTATCAGAGCACGCAAAATCAGTATAGTTTGTGAATGCACTATGATGAGGGCTGTGCATTTCAGAGAAACATCCCTGAGGAGCACAAGAGATTGAGTTCACTGATTGTTACCTGGTCAGCAAGCCAGAAGAGCCTGGAGGAGTTTGCCTGCAAGGAAGGCTAGCTGGTGTGGCAGAGAGCAGCACACTCTAGTTGTTAGCAAAAACTCTCTCTTGCTGAGGCAGAGACGTAACACAGTGGCTAATAGCTCAGGATATCCCCAGCAGTGTGTAACAGATAGAAAAGCTAAATCATATCTGTGCTCAAACCGGTATGTTTTTAATTTACGTCTAAAAATTTAAAATGCAACTGCAACACCTATTTTGGCAAACAAAAACAATTTCTTAAGTCACAAAGATTTTATCGGGGAATTTACAAAACACAGCTGGAGACCTGTATTACTATATTCGAGTTGCTAGTGCCTGTCTTCTAGTCCCCTCTTAGTCACTAGCTGCACCTCCCAAGAAGCTCAGTGCATACCAGGCCATATCTCATCCCACTTCTCTCAGGCTCTCTTTTCAAAAACGCCACTTACCAGCTGTGGTAATAAATCTTTGTATTTGTTGTTTAACTGATTCACAAAACTACTGACAAGCCAATAGCAGTCAGTGTTATCCTCCACCATTTCCTCCATGGCTTTAGCTATGGCAAGAAACACTACATCTTCCAGTTCCTAGAAAACAAAGCAGAAAATTGGGATCCACAGAACTGTTGGGCTGCCCATATAAGTTATTGTTATTCCCTGACTTTGTAATTTTACAAGATGAACTGGGACAAATGTATGTGAAAGAAGAAACTGTACTGACATAATTAAAGCATTTGACAAATAACCGCATAACTGTTATTCTCTTTAAAAACTCAATCAATAAAAGGGGCTACTTATTTTTTTTTTTTTAAATCAAAGTAACACAGGACTGAGCCACTCCAAACATCTAATAGATATGTAAAGTAACCATCAGGTGACATACGTCAATATTATTGGTGTATGTTCCATACTCCTCCCCTGAACATCACAGTGCTTGGTAGTTTACAGAATTGCTCTTTGTCTATGGATGTTGAGGCATATAGAATGCCTTTGTTTTAGATAAAGCCACTTGGGTACAGTTCTAATTACCTAGATACAAATAAATTTATCTCTTATGGGATGAGGCACCTTATTCCCAAAGTACAACTCAATATGTCCATGAGATGCGTGCTCCCTTCCTTTCACTAAAAGGTAGATTTCCTCGTCCACCAAGCTTACGTCACGCTCTCTGCTTTTAGACCCAGAAAGGGACTAGAAGTCATGGAAATTAACTAAAACTGCTGTCCTTAGACAGCAGGACTCCCATCTTCAACAGTTAAGTAATTCTGTAGCGGCATTATATATCCCAAAACACTTCAGGGTAACAAATACCAGATTAGTAAACAGCAATAATTTAGGAAGACATTGTAAATTGCACTAAAATGACTAAATCACTGTTTTAAGTGGTCCTGCCCCAACACATTCAGGAATCTCTGCTGAAGATTGTCATTTGCTTTAAGGCATTTTAGACAGAAAGAAATGAAGATGGGAGCTAAAACACAAGAGGCTGCAAAGCCTAAAAGTATATATATAAAAAATGCTTTTAGGGCACAAAAGCTTATGCAAGTATCTGGGGAAAAAGAACAAATGCAGTTTGTGTAAAACCCAGTATACCATAAGAGCATCCTGTTTTACATTCACTTCACTTCGTCTCTTGTTTTACATCTTTCATGTTATTAATAGTTTTGATTCTTGCATGATTTCAGTTTAAGCGTTTTTTTGTCTGAAATAGTTCTGCTGAAAATCAAAGGAAACAACTGACCAGAGGAAAAGACACATTTCGAGGCAACGTCCCTGACTCCAGTTGATGCATGCGGAGGAAAACTTCAATCTGTGGGGTAGTATCCTTGATAAACCGAATTACTTGGAGGGCATGATACACATCCCTATATTGTTCCTTTCGGTACTTCATCACCAGAGCATGGGATTCATGGTGAGGAGGAATAATTCCTAAAAGACAAGGAGAGCAGTGAACCCTCTTACTTCAATGTGTACTAATATACATCCTGCAAAAGATGTAGGTCCCAATCATGGAGCTTTTCCTCACATGAGGTTGGTTAAAGCTACAGCACAGAATTCTATAAAATCATGACTACGCCAACCAAGCAAACAGCAATATTTATTAAAACTGATGGTCATCTGTTGACTAAATTGCAGGAGTGATTTTCATGGACATGGTTTTCTGATATCCTTTTGCATTTCCTGTGTATTTGTGCTTAACCTTTCCTTTGTTCTGGAGATAAAGGTGAATGCAGAACAAATATTTATTTAAGGACATGCATTTTCCCACATAAAAAAACAGAATGGGCACTTCCTACACAAACTCCTTACCAACAGCATGATAAATCATCAGCCTAGAGTAGGCAAAACTCTTTGCCTCCACAATAAAGAGCAGTGACACAAAAATAAACCGTTCCCTTTCTAAAATTCTATAGTCCACCTGCGAGAGGCTGCCAGATGTACCCGATTTCTGGGGACAGTCCCCGATTTAGGTACTCTGTCCCTGGAAATATCCCTGGTTGGCTTTGTCACCAAACAGTGGTTTAAAAATGAGGCAAATTTATAATAAATATGTGTTTCAAATAATAAAATGTAACCTCTGCACTACACTTCAGATTTTACTTGTATTCAGGGCTGTCCCTAAAGGAGTGCAGGGCCCAGGACAAATCACACTGTGTGGGCCCCCCCCTTAACAATTTTATATAGGTGAAATCTGGGAGTGTTACATTAAACCTAGATCCTGGCCTAGATCTGGTAGAGCCCAGATTCTGGCTCTGGGACCAGGCAAATTGCTGGGCTCTCCACTTGGCTTTGTGGGCACTGGACTTTGAGCCTGGGACGGGGGAGGCTGCCACCCACTCTGAGCTGAGGAGAAGGAGGCTGCAGCACCTGGCTGGGATCCAGAGATGTGGGCAAGCTGCAGGCAGCTGCCACCCATCTTCAAGTCAGGGTGCATGAGGCTATCCCCTGACCCCCAGCTGCAAGCCAGGGTGCATGAGGCTGTCCCCTGACCTCCAGCTGCAAGCCCAGCTTGCCGGGTGCAGGAGGCTTCACCGAGCTTCCAGGGACTCAGGCAGCTGCTACCTGTCTCTATGCTAGAAGCTGGGACCAGGCAAGCCATGGGTGGCTGCCACCCACTACCCCACTGGAGGAGTTTTCAGTGGCAGGAGAGGCTAAACACGTTAAATTGCTAAACAACTTACATTTTTTACAGTTGACCTAATTCTTCCCCACAGAAATGAATGAGGCTGTTGTTCCAATCATCAAGGCAGAGATGTTTTAGATTACAGTTCCTAAGAAATGTTAACATCAAGGGCCGAGAGTTTTGTTGACAATAGCTGACTTTAGTCAACAGAAACTGTGGAGGTGTATAGACTAAAATGCTCTGCCCACTGACCTAACTCCCCTGCTTGGCCAACATAATAAAATCACCTTAACAAGAAGTGTAGGGCTTATGTCAGCTTAGTTACAGATACACCATGTCAATGTAGACATCGTATCCCTTACTTCGGCTGTGGGGTTGAGAATCCTGGATGCTTCTCACCCGCTCCCTGCAGAGAGTCAAGGCAGCCTCATCAATTTCATGACTCCAGAGCAAGGATCTGAGAAACCCAGGTGGGGAATGGGGAAGGGAGAAGCCCTGGGCAGCTTCTCTGATCTCCTGGCTGGGATAGGGAAGGGGAAAACGCTGGACACCTTGACCCCACTCCACATGGGCGAGAAACCTCAGGTGGCTTCCCCCTGCTCCTGGCAGTGAACAGGAAGTGGAGAAGTCTGGGGTTGGCTCCTGGCAGGGAGTGGGGACAGCCATCAGAAGCTTGTGCGGCTTTCAGCTCCCTACACTGGGGCTCTCACTTCCTTACAGTGCCCCCCTTAGTTTGGTGAAAGTGCTCCTGGTGAGGATGTACTCCTCCAACTCCAAGGACTGCAGTGTGCTCATCAGCCACTGCAATATTTACTGTAGTGGCTTTAAGTCGACCTATGTTAGGTTAACTTATTTTTCTAGTGTAGAAAAGGCCTAAGAAAATTTCCTGAAAACGTATTACCAGCAATTCTCCCTGTGCTCAGCTATCCCTTCTACCTCAACACACCCAACCACCAGGGACCCCCTGGAGCTCCCTCAGCAGCGCAAAGCCCCCATGAACTCTCTCCACACCCGCAGGCCACCCTCCTTTGAGGCCCCACACCTGAGCCTTGTCCCGGACCCAGGGCTCTCTGGTGAGTGGCACAGCTCCGGGGGGCAGTTGGCTCCTCCCCAGCAGTGGGTGATGATGCTCGGCGGGCGGGGGGGGGAAGGGGAAGGGGTGGCGATGTGTGGCCTGCCCCGGAAGCACTGCCAACACCGAGCTCAGCTCGGTCGGCGGCAGGAGGCAGGCGGCTGCAGCCCAGCTGCTGGCTCCCAGCCAGCGGAGGGACTCGGCACTTGAAAAGCCCCACGGGTTGGGAGCCCCTGGATTTCAGGTCTCATCACAGGCCGCAGGCAGTAACTCCACGTGTTTGAGATCCCTACTTTAAGGTGAGCTAGTCTTTTAAACACATCCTAAAGATGAAGTTTGGCCGCTTCATGGTTCTAAAAAATTATTATTATTATTAGCAGAAGCACACACACACACACCCCAGCTTCATTTGTTCACCGCTAATAAATTCAATCAATTGAAAAAGCTGCTTCAAATCACCGATACTGTTGGAATTAGAAATTTGACTCACTTGCTGCAAAGAATGTAGGACTTGGCCTATTTATGGCCGCGGGACATACCTTCCCCTTAGGGAGTTTTCCTTCTCCTCTCCAATGGCAAGTATTATTCAACATTAGAAGCAAAATCAGAGCTAAGCCTTGTTGCAAAGCTGACTACAACAGGGTGTTTAACCAAAGCTATATTCTATTAAATATCCGTTCAATATAAATCCCTAACTTTTTAAATCTAGTTTTGACCAGAGATTCAGTTTCACTTAGATATCTAACTTTTTTGACAATACTGAAAACTTTATTAGCTGTCAGCTATTTCTATTAAACATCCAATTTTACCCACATTAATTATTCGTATTAAGACCATTGTGACACTGTAAGCACATTTATGGATGTTAAATTCAATTATCTAATTTTGGAAAACTGCATGTACAAGAGTTCCCAAAATGCAAACATAAACCAAAGTCAAATAATTGTTAATTTGCATGTGTACAGGAAGTGGTCTCTGCATGGAACTCGGGTGTACCCAGAAGTGGACCCATGTCTATCATTAGCAACTGGTCACAAAACACTATTACATGTCTTTATGGACCCCAGATAAAAGACAAATATCCCACTTATTCTTACTTCTACAGTTAAAATCAGTCACATATGTCATACCTAAAAGCACCTTCCAAACCAAAATGCGATACATGGATGGGAGAGGAAATCTTTGACTAAATGTGCAAAGCTTTTCAATATCTGTAAAGAAAACAAATATTTTAAAAAACATTTTAAATTTGAAGTATTTTCAAACAGAGGCATTGATTCACCTGAACAGGACAATTCTTTAGATGCAGATCTGCAAATTGCAAGGACTATGTATCCTGATCAGTTTCAGTTCAAAATGGATAGAAGTGGCATACAAAATCCTCCTAATGAAAATTTAAACCTTAGCTTGATTTAAAACAAAACCATAGGTACAGTAGATGTCAAAGAAAAAATAACATATTTTAGGCACTTCTGTAAAATAGGTTGCTGCCTCGAGACTGATTACAAATAAGCTCTATGGTGAAGAAGCTATATCTTGTCTTTCTGTTCTACAAAAGACTTAGCACACCTAGGGAACCAGCAGAAATAAGAATCACATCACAATCCATTGTGACCTTAAGGAGGAGGAATTAACACCAGGAGCTGAGCAATAAAGTTCTGCAGATCCACAGGTGTGGACAAAATGCGCTACATCCAGTCCCAGCCCAACTCTGATTGTGGTCTGCCAGCCAATCAGAGTCTCAGTCACAACAGGCTGGGGCTTGGAGAGCCACTGTTCACTGTGTGTCAGTCAGCCACCATGCTGGCCTTTGATTGGCTCATTCCCCATGCCTTCCCCACCCACTTCTTCCTTTTCTTGTTTGCGGCTTGGTGGCCAAGGAAATCTGATTGAGAGCACAACACGCAAACCGCAAACAAGAAAAGGAAAAAATGGGCAGGACCCATGTGAGGAATGAGCCAATCAAAGGCTAAAATGCTGATTGTGAGCCCAAGCTCGGTTGCAGATGCGGTTACATATATACATAAAACATGGCATGCGGATTATGGATCGGATAGAGACTGACATTGAGCGGATGCACATCGGGTCCAGATCTGCATTTTTGTATCCGCGCAGGCTCTACTGTGCAACTCACTGACCAAAAATTACTTTCATACAAACATTTTCAGTTTCTTGGGCATAAAGCATAAGAAAAATAAAAAAAATAAACAAGAGGGTCTAAATAAAATATCCACTGCTTCTCAAATGCACTTATAGAAAGCTAAGTAACCAAAATTGAATATCCCCTAGTGATTCCAGATATTCTCTATGCAGTCCTACTATTGGTATCACGGTAAAAAAACATAAGTTTAAAGACAAAGAATCTCATTACTAGAGATGGTATCACTGACTTCAATCAGATGGTGGCTTCTCAGCACAACCAAAAATCATGCCCAGAAAGTACAGGAAATAATGGGCTCAACTCACCCAACCGATCATCTTTCAGTAGGAATTCCAATGATTTCTTTTCTTCAACTCCACGAAATCCCACTTTTTCATAGTAGACAGAGCGGAAGTTTCTCTGAGAATCCTCAGCCATGTTTCATTCTGGAGGAAAATGCCAGGAGAAGGAGTAAGTAAATAAAGGACATCCAGCAATGTGTTATTACTTTAGAGACAACTGACTTTGTATATTGATGAAAAGTAAGTTCTTTCATCTCTATGCCATGAGTAACACCTCAATCTGAAAGACTTTTAAGTTACAAGCATCCTTAGGCCAAATGCCACTGAAAAGCAAACTTTGGACTAAGTTGGGTAGGTTTAAAGGAGTCTGGTTTCAGGGAGAATAATTCGAGTAATAAGTTAAATTGCTTAAATAAATAGATACACTTTGCATGGAAAAATCAATTAAAATAACGAGCTATTTTGTGAGAAATCTGGTTGCTGATAACCTTGGACAAGTAGAACTACTATCTAGACCAGGGGTAGGCAACCCCTGGCACGCGTGCCAACAGCAGCACACAAGCCCATTTGGAGCGGCACTTGGCATCCTCTGTGGCGCCACAGAAATTGCCCCTCCTGCCACCCAAAGACAGTCCAAGTGGCTTCTTTCAGGGGCGGCTGCAGGCGGAGGTCTCTGCCACATCCAGGCCCAGGCATACTGTGTAAAGAAGCCACCCAGAGCAGCTCCTCTCTGTGGTGTGCCGCTGCCAAAAGTAGTGACTCCAGGCAATTTCTTTCCATGGTGTGCCCTGGGGGTAGGGGTCCCCAGGCACGCTGCCGAGAGGAGCCACTCCAGGTGGCTTCTTTCCACGACAGGGCCGTCGGCACCAGCTGAGGGTCAAGGAAGGGGGGGCTGGCACAGGGGTCGGCAAAGGTTGCTGACCCCTGATCTAGACAATTAAAACTGTCAGCATGTGCAAGGATAACTGAGGAAGGCAGAGACAAGACACGACAACTTCAGCCACAACAGCATTAAGCTCAGAGAAAAGAGATGGATGAGTGCAGGCTGTCAAAGATTGTATAGATTTCTAGAAGACAACTTCTCGTCATGCACTGCATCAACCAAAGCCCTGAACTAGTCATTCTGGATAGAAGTAATATAAATAAATGATCCTTATTTTAAACAAAATATGTTGCATATTATACAATAGGCACATTATAGTTCATGACAGAAAATTTTCATTGCAATTGAAATTAACTTTTTACAAAAAGGATCTCTCATAATTTGAGGATTTGCAAAAGCTCAGAAGCAGTATGCTGGAACTCAGAGAAATGAAAAACAATCCTGACCTTTATGTCCAAAAGTATATGGCAATTATGATCAGATAAATATATTTTTGAGTAAATGGCACAAGCATAGAGGCTTTTAAGTGACTATTCTCTAGTGGCTTGAAGCAGGACCAGGAACAAAACATATTAACGGGTATACACCTGTTACCTTGCAAAGACTTAAGTACATGCTTAACTTTAAGCACACAGTGAGACAAATTACATTTTCAAGTTAAGCCCGTGTGTAGGAAGGTTTCTGTTGGTTCTGGGCCAAAATTAGTACCCAAAAAGGACAAAATAGTAAAAGAAAAGATTTATGCTTATTGTGTTTGATCAGATCACATTTAGATTTCAAACCAGTCAGACACTATTTATTTTACTGGTAACATAACCCTCTTTTGGGATGATCCCGAAATACCCCACTTACACAAATACTTGAGACTATTCACAAGCCAAGCACCTGCAGGATCAGGCTTTTGGAGTATTTATTATTAATTTTATTGCAGCAGAACCTGAAAGCTACATTCGGGAATCTGGGCTCCACTGTGGTAAGAGTACTACAAAGACAGCAAAGAACAAACTTTTCTGCCCTCACCCCAAGAGCTTTGTATTTTTACTTGAATTTGACGTATATTATTTAGATAGCAAATTAGTCTCAGTTCTCTTACAGTGTGGTGGAGTGATATTTTAACTGATATTAAAGCAAAAGCATGAACTAAACCTGGTGACAGAACGCTAAAAATAAGAGAAACCCAAAAAGTTATGACAACTTTACAGAACAGAAAAATGCTACTTAAATTGTCACTATAGTAACAACACTTAATTTTGATTTACTTGAGAATCAGATTATGTCCCCCCAAAACTGGGAAAACTACATTTTCATGTCAGGCGATCGGACAACTTAAAAACCTTGATTTCATATGATCAGCTGAACAGGAAAAGTTTCTTCAATGGGTTAGTTAAGAGACTTCTGCAAAAAAAAACCAAAAAAAAAAACCCTGAGCTCAACTGGTTTTAATACAAATATTTCATTCTCAGCGAACACTTATTACCATATTATTAAATCTAAAAGGCAGCAACTTAGAAATAACTAGTAAAATATTATTAAACAGCAATCAAGCATGATGCAGACAGAATGCTGCCCAGTGGAAAGATGAGATTTTCTCAGGAAGGATTTGTCAATATCCATTTTCCTAGGCATACACATATGGATGAAAATATATTTCCATCAACAATAATCAAAATAAAGTAAGAATAATGCTGCTTGAGAAGTTATTAGTTTGCTTTAAGAATATTTACTTTGTATATTTTGACATAGGATGTTGACAATTTGTGTTCTAAACATTATAATGATGTAACTTTTTGGAAGTCACCATCTACTCTCATTGCCTGATCAACCCATAATTTCCCACAACTGAGAAAATTTAAATTGAAAAAATTAAAAAACAAACATCTATAGTATCCATTAAAATGAAATAAAAAAATAAAAACTGAATTTTTCCAAGTCTATTTATAACTACAATATAACCTTGCTAATTAGAAGTTATAATTATGGCCCCATTCTACAAACACAAGCCGTTCCAATGATTTCAATGGGAGTACTTGCATAAAGTTACTTGAGAGTTGACAAGTTCATGACCTAGTACACACATGCAGAACAGTGAATGTTGCCAATTATTTAATTAATAAACAAGAGAAAAGCAAAGATGCTGCATTACAAAATGCACTTTGTCAAACTGACAAGTAGCATCTAGTTGATTAGGATACCAGATCACACACTAATGCAGTGGTTCTTGACCTTTACTGCAGCCTGCACCTCTTTGGTTCTCAAATATGTTCTTTCGCATCCCTTATCAAAATTCTGTGTTTTCAATTATTTACCTTCTAAAAAAACTGGCATATCTCGCACCCCCAGAAAGGGCATCTCACACCTCCAGGGGGTGCATGCACCCCAGGTTAAAAACCCCTGAGCTAATCAAATATCCTTTGGCACATTTCTGAAACTTAATATTCTCTTATTAAAATGGCACCCTCTTGCACAGGGCCAGCCGGTTTTAGGTGCCCTAGGCAAACTATAACTTTGTCACCCCCCCTCCACATGTTTTAAGAGATAACATATTTTTATTTTTTTTTAAACAGAGAAAAAAATCACTTCCATTTAATTTGGTGCCCCAGGCAACTACCTACTTCACCTATACGGTTGGGCCAGCCCTGCTCTTGCACCACCTTGTCATTAAATCTTTGCAAAGAAAAGGAACTGATGACTGTTTTCTGGCACACACATTATGGGCTATTTTGGTTTAGAAAAGTACTACCCCATGCAGTCACTCTGGGGAAGTTGCAAGTGACATTTCTACCATGTTGATCCATACAAACAGCCCAAGGAAAAGCTTCTAGCATATATATATTTGGGAAAGGGGCTGGGAATATCATCTACCCCATGGGATGAATTTAAAACTACAAACAGAACCTCCCTTCTGTGGCAGCCCAATTCACACCACTGTCCTCTCTCTACCTCACCCCCCCC
>ML685780.1:25290865-25302516 GCA_007922175.1 Pelusios castaneus
GGCCGGCAGAGCTGCTTCTCGGCCAGGCCGCTCCCACCCTGAGCAAGCTCTATCTGAGCATGCTCAGGGCGGGAGATTTGAATCTCCCCAGCCTGGCCTCAGCAAGATGTGGATTCAGCTGCTGCGCGCGCAGCTGCGTCCCCGCCGTGCATATATACATCTCTCGTTTAGGTATATAGATTGCTGTGGTGCCATCTTCCCTACAGCAACATGTGTGTACAGATGTGAAGCATGTTACAGGGTTCAGACTCTCAGGACTATCTCTAGCAGAGAGGCTGCACAATTATATGTTGAAGGGAATGCTAATGCCCTCTTTGGAACAGGTAGAAGTAAAGAGAATCACACAGCAGGACAGAGAGGGAGGGACTGTCAGGAGTTTGTGAAAACAAAACACAGACGAGGGAGTGAGGAGAAGCTGCAGGCTTTTGCCTGGAAGACACCAATCTTGCAACCAACTTCAAGCAAGATCTGGCCCTGCCTTGTAACAGGCAGAGAATGGCTGTAAAACACCGTACAGCCGAACACCTTGCGCATAATCTTGGATTTTGAGGTCAGTTTAGGTAGAGATGTTAGATTAGTATGCGCTTTATACTTTTTATTTGATAGTGGTCACTCCTGGCTCATTTATTGTATGATTCTGCCTTGATTGGCCATGTTCTCACTTGAAATCGAACTTTGATCAATAAACTAGTAGTTGTTTTATCTAAAGTCATGCGGTCTTTAGAGGGTGTGGATGTGGAAGGCTGAGTACAATCCACTTGTTAAGTGGACAAATTTGAGACTATGGTGATTGGGAGTGGGTCCCAATCCCTGTAAGACAGTGGTATCTGGGGCTGGGGGTACTTGCTTGGAGACCCAGGCCTATGTGGCTATTGGATTTACACCCAATTGCCTGGGACCAATTACACACTGGTGTGGACTGACTCAGGAATGAGTGGTCACCCAGCAGGGTGGGGTGAATTGGGGTTCAGGAGTGGGATTTGAGAGGTCATCGTGGCGCACCAGACCGGATTTGGGGAGTAGCCTGTCACAAAGGGGCATGGACTTCTTGGAACAAAGAGTGGTTGAAAGTGCTAGAATATAGATAGGTATCAGCCAAAAAAGAGCAAGAAAGCTGTTGTGAGGAATGGATTTCTGACTTTACTGCACTTGTCAGTGCAATAGAGCTGTGCCTGTGTGTCTGTGTCCAGGGACTATTTCGCTCTAGTGCCCTATCCAGATAACAATACTACAATACCCTAACCTAGCACCTGATTTTGTAGTCCATACTCACACAAGTAGTTCAAATGGCCCTGATTCCTGGGTCTGGCTAAACTGTGTCCAGCACGGGATTTGAACGAAGAGGGAAGGGTAGTTGTATTCCACTTCTGTGTGTTAAGCTTAGTAAATGAGCAGCGAGATCTTATTCAGGGGGATAAGGCACTGGGAGGGCTGGCCTTACCATGAGGTGAACTGAGATGGCCGCCTCAGGTGCCAGACTGTGGAGAGGTGCCGATAGGACTGAGTGTAGAAAAGTGTGTCTGCTGCTGGTGCATATGTATTCTCTCTGCTCTAGATGCACAGAGACGGTGGAGTGCTGTGCTGGAGGAAGAAGGGCACAAGAGACATAACAGGTAGGCAGGAAAGAAGGTGAGAGGGAATAACAGAAAGCAGCAGAAGCTGCAGGGAGAGAGAGGCGGAGGAGCCTCTGATGTACCTCTCTAGCATCCCCAGGAGCCTGGACTGATGAACACCAGCTTCTCAGGCAGCTTCCTGTTTCCTGCTGCTTCCCTGAACCCACTTGAGAAGAACAGTCAACTGAAGTAGTAGGAGCCAGTTAGGCCCTTAAGAGCTGATATCTTCCCTCACTCAGGTCCTGCTACCAGCCTGCTTATTTGTCCCCTTCAACTGAGTGTTGAAGGCCACTATAGCTGGCACAGAACAGCAGTTATGAGTGAAAGAAGAAAACGCCCCTCTGGGGCAGCATTCAGAAAAAGAAAGAAAGCAAAGGAAGCTTTTCTATCTACGCAGGAAGGAGCTCTCCTGAGATACATAGACAAATGTTCACGGTGAGCCTTCTGGCCCCAGGAAGGATGTGAGTGGTGAGGAGATGCCTGATCTTCCAGTTAGTCAGAGTGCAGGTGACCTGGCAGATACTGCAGCATCCATGTCTCCATCTAAAATGGATGTATCCATGCACATTCCTGAAGAAAAATGTAGATCAGAGAAGAGTGCGGTGGAGGCGCAAGAAACTGATGCTGATGAGTTAAGTTCCTTAAGTCTAGATGATCCAGAACGGTGGACCCACTTGAGCAGTAGCCTGAGGGACTTTCTTGTACTGCATGGGCCACAGCAAGTGAAAAACTTCATGTTCCCCAAAGACAATGAAAATAGAAGTTTCCATCCAACACATTACTGGCGTGAAATCCCCAATAGTGACAAAGTGGAGAGGCCATGGCTTATGTACTCAAAAATGCAGAATGCTGCATACTGTTTTTGTTGCAAACTCTTCCAGTCTAATGTTCCATACACATTGGGTTCTACAGGAACAAAGGACTGGAAAAATCTGGCTAGAGATCTGGCACGCCATGAGAAGGCAGAAAATCACCAGAGAGCATTCCACAGGTGGAAAGAACTTGAGATGAGACTAAAGTTAAAGGCCACCGTAGATGATCAGCCTCAAGAGAAGATTGCATCAGAGTCTCTTTACTGGCAAAATGTTCTGAAAAGGCTCATTGCCATTGTGAGAATGCTTGCTAGCCAAAACCTAGCACTGCATGGCACTTCAGATCAGCTGTATGTGCCAAAAAATGGAAACTTCCTTAAAATTGTGGAGCGGATGGCTGAGTTTGATGCTGTACTCCAGGAGCATCTAAGAGTCACCACCCAAGAAATCTACACACACAACTACCTTGGAAAAACAATTCAAAATAAGATCGTACAGTTACTGGCAACAAAAGTCAAACCTGAAATCAGCAAGATATTACTCTGTTATCCTGGACTGCACATCTGACATCAGCCATACGGAACAAATGACTTTAATGGTGCGTTTTGTAACAACAGAACCTAGTGAAAATGTTCCTGCAATGGTGACTGTCAGAGCGCATTTTCTAGAATTTATTGTCATTGATGCTACTACAGGAGCTGGTATGACAAATGTGCTTCTTAAAAAGCTGGAAGATATGGGAATTGAGATAGCTGACATGGGAGGTCAGGGCTACGATAATGGTGCCAACATGAGAGGAAAGAACAGAGGATGCAGGTAAGGATCCGAGAGTTAAACCCTTGAGCTTTTTTTGGCCCATGCAGTTCTCATTCACTGAACTTGGTGGTCAGTGATGCAGGATCAGCTTCTAGTGAGGCTGCTGAATTTTTTAATGTAATTCAACACATCTATGTATTTTTCTCTACATCAACTCATCGATGGAAAATTTTGAAGTAACAGCTGGGAACATCCTCTCTGACACTGAAACCACTGAGTGCCACACGATGGGAAAGTCGAGTGGAGGTGATAAAGCCTATCAAACACCAAACTGGAAAGATAGATGATACCAGAGTTGCCATTATGGAGGATAATGCTATGACAGAAACTGTTCGTGGGAGAACAGTGGCAGAGGGAAATGGAATCACCAGAAATATACATAACTTCAAATTTCTGTGTGACTTAGTGTTGTGGCATTACATACTGTTTGAAATAAATGTTGTAAGCAAGAGACTCCAAGGTGTTGACCTTGATATATCTGAAGCAATGGAACAACTGGACAAAGCAAAGTCATACCTACACTCTTACTGGTCAAATGAGAGATTTCAAAATGTTCTGAAGAGTGCACAGAAGTTGGCAGAGGAACCTCACACTGAAGCTATCTTCCCACCCATTCAAGAATACAAGAGTCACCGAAGAAGACATTTTGATTATGAGACACGGGATGATCCCATAAGAGACACCAAACAACAGTTCAAAGTTGAATTCTTTAACCAGGTGCTAGATTGTGTGATACAGTTAGTTGAAGAATGTTTCATGCAGCTCAAGGAACACAGCAGTATATTTGGGATGGTCTGTGATATTCCAAAACTCCTTACTATACCTGAAGATGACCTACACCAGCAATGCAGGGCGCTAGAGACAGTGTTGACACATGTGCAATATTGATGCGAGTGATTTGGGTGATGAACTGAAAGCCTTTTCAAGATACATTTCAGCAGGATCAACTCCAAAGGCTGTTCTGGAATATATGTGCAGAAATAAGACGACCCCCTCTTTCCAAATGCTTATGTTGCTCTGCGGATACTTCTTACACTTCCTGTAACAGTTGCCAGTGGAGAACACAGCTTCTCCAAGCTGTCTGAAGTTAATAAAAGTTACATTTGCTCTTCAGGTGTTTGAAAGTTACTTAAAATTTTGGCACAAGGCATTTTAAGTTGTTAGTTCTCCTTTATTGGGGTAGGTAGCAGAGCAGTACCATGAGAGGAAAAGAACAGGAAGAAGGTAGAATTGAGATCTTTCAAAATTTTGGCCCAAGTGAAGAGGCTTAGGGGCATCATTTGGGGCTCCCCGCCTCAGGTGCCAAAATGTTGTGGGCTGGCCGTGGGCATTGCGCCACATTTATTGTGAATACAAGGATTCAAAAAGCATTCAACGAATCCGAAGTCTTATTTATTTATTTTTTTAATAGGGCCCAGACTACATTCAAGTCTTTGAAAACTGCTACATCATGTTGTTTCCATGTTTGATGTGATGGTTTGTTACATCTGTAAGTAATAAATATGGCATTTTTACTGTTCTGTTTTTGTTTTAAACTTTATCATGCCATTCTTTGTGGATATTGCCTCCTCTGTTCTTTGCTGTTAATTTTTCTTACATTTTTTAGCCATATGAATTTTTATTGTTTGAGAACCAGTACATCTTCCCCCTTCCAGCCTCTTATTACTTTTTAACCTCTATTTACATTTACTTTTTAATTACACAAACTGACACACTAGTTTTTAATTTTTTGGTAATTAATTAACTCATAAATTCTGACAAAGATGGGGGAGATTATTTCCAATCTGGGGAAATTGCTCAAGATGGCACAGTGTTATTCTTTTACGTTACAATTTCAATAAACAATTTTTATTAATTGCTCTGTGTTCCTTTGGCTTTTAAAAGCAAAATTTAGCAAAACAGTTTGTTACCGACCAATATTTAGAACTTTAAGGCTTTACAACTTAATGTCATGGGATGTTACATTGCAAAGATAGCCAGCCTAGCTGGTCTTCTCATAACCCTTTATTTGCTACTCAAATTTAAAACCTTACATTTAGAATATTACTTAATGTCAGGCAGGCCTATAAACCTACATGTGCTTCTGATCCTGGTGCCAGCCACGGATCAGTTCAAATCTGACAATTTAGAGTAGCTATAGATTTTCTAAAATGGACCCCAGCTGCCCAGTTTCAAGGAGTCATTCCTGCAGCCAGTATTGCTGAAGTACAGCTACCCTCCAGGCAAGCCTTTCTGTAGCCAACGTCCCTATGCCAGGGACTTCATCCCATCTGGCACATGTAGGGATTTGAGCATGCAAGAGGTATCCTCAAAAGACAGAGTAATGTGGATTTACAGCTCCTTTCTGCTAACAGAGCTGTATGAAAGGGCTGCAGCAGGCACAAAAATCTGGAGCACTGACATTAATAGGATTCCAAAGGGGTAGCCGTGTTAGTCTATTGTACAAAGACAACAGAGTCCTGTGGCACTTTTAAAGACTAACAGATTTATTTATCGCATGAGCTTTTGTGGGAGAAAATCCCACCTATCTTCTAAGCGTCTGACGAAGTGGGATTTTCTCCCACAAAAGCTCATGCGATAAATAAATATGTTAGTCTTTAAAAGTGCCACAGGACTCTGTTGTATTAATAGGATTATTCTCATTAGTAAAGGCTAGAGCAGGGGTCTGCAACCTGTGGCTCTGGAGCCGCATGCGGCTCTTTGGCTGCCCCCTTGTGGCTCTGGGCTCCCCCAACCACTGGGGTACCCTGCAGGAGGCCCATGCCTGGCTCTGGGCTTCCCCCAGCCACCAGGGACCCCACGGGCAGCCCATGCCAAGCTCCAGGCTCCCCCCTCCCCCCATAAGGGGACCCTGCAGCAGAAATCCTGGCTCACTTCCCTGCACCTCCCACCAGAAGGCTACACCCATTGTGGCTCTCAAAACACTTTGTTATTGAAGGAATTTTCAAAAATGGCTCTTCTTATCTTTTGGGTTGCAGACCCCTGGGCTAGAGGATTAGTCCCATTTACTTCAGTGGTGCTCAAGGGTCTGTACTAGCACTTGCAGGAATGGACCCTAAATAATTAATTATTTCAAGTTGTATTGGTCCTGTTTGGGTCTGGTTTTCATATGAAAAAACAAGAACTGTTACATTGGAAGATCTGGATTACATTTATTTTGTGATGGGTATTGTATACCTCTCTCCTGTTCCTCATTTTCTGGGCTGCTTTTTTGTTACAGGTCCCTATTTCCCTTGATCATTAACAGCTTTGTTAGCACAACTTACCTTCTGGCTGTTGGTTTATAGACCATAATATGGTGATGTTAAAGTCACAGAATAGCACACCCCAGAGATGTATAGAATTACCCTGGGGTGTTTCTCAGAAGATTTGCCAGATAATTGCTTGCTGCCGCTGTCAGACAGACAGAGCCAAAGGTAAATCACTGGAGGGTTCACCGATCTCTGAACAGAAATAGTCACCAAAACAAGCAGTATGTATTGTAGGATGCAGGGAGAAATACTGTTGGATGTCTCCAGACTTCAATATTTGTTTCTTTACTGGGTATAATTTTAAATTTGTTATTCTAGTAGCCTATCGGACTTCTCAGTCTTGGTAACTGGGCGGGACTTGTTCAGACTGATTATTCCTTTAAGAGCTGAGCTACACATTTTGGGGGCCAATTTAATTATAGTGGTTTAGAAGCTGATATAGTTAAATGAGTGCAATGCCTTCATGTGGACACAGTTATGCAAACAACACAGTTCTAGAAAGGTGTTTATATCAATAGAGCTAGTAGCACCGTGAGCACTTTTCTAAACTATTACAAATTGGTACGAAAAGTGTGTGTGGACACCCCTGATTTGTTGGTGTTCAAGTACTACTGCCCATTAGAAATGGATTCTATATTATAACTAAATCTGTTCTATTAATTATATTGAATTATGATTAGAGAACGTGAATAACGGGGGTGGAAATCAGGAGACAGAGAGGACTATTCACTGACTTGGTCATGACCTTGGATGAGACAGTTAACCTCTCTGACCTTCATTTTCCAATGTATAAAATAAGGATAATAAATACACCCACTTTTGTAAAGCAATTGAGAGCCCCTGGTGAAAAGTGCAATATGAATGCAAACTATTAGTAAGATACTTTGTTCATTAAGTTTTTCATTATGAGCCAGATTGGGAAGCTCTTACTCAAAGAGGCAGCACAATGGAGCTATGCACATGTGTCACTGCTTAATAGGTAATAGGTTCACAGTAATAGGTTCACACTCTCAATATTTTTTCAGCTTTCAATGAAATACAAATACCTAATTTCTGTAAGTGCCACAGTACAGAAAATGCTGTGAGGGTCCTAGGGCAACACATTTAAATAATCACACACTGTTTCAAATCCTCCTGTATAAGAATTTTATGAAGTATTTTTATGCTGTTGGAATGTCTCACTTCAGTGAGCATAATGTGCTCTTTCTTTCTCTGGTTAATAATGTGAGAGAGAGACAAAAAATACATTACCAATATTTGCCTAAATTCTGAATATTGAAAAAAAATTAGAAAATTTTAGAGAATAAATGACACCACTACTGATAGGAATAATTTCAGGCAAACACCCTATGACATAAAAATACAGGCCAAGGGAGCTTATGTCTAGTTTAGAATGAAATCCATTAAAGTTACATGTACATTTTACAATGGTAAACCACAAGAAAGAATATTTCCCTTTTAAAACATAAAAGAGGGTCAGAGCCAGCCCTAAATAAAAATTATTTCATAAATGGTCTTCCCACTAGTATTATTGACCACACAGCTGTGCCTGCCAGTGAAATTTCAGCCAATATAGGTTGATGACTCAACCACTGGCAGATATGGAGTCTAGTAATTTGAGCAGAAGACTCGACAAATTTAGGAATTCTAAACCTAGTGATCATGCTGACTTTCCTTATGGCCTCAGACAAGATAAATAACTTTTCTGCCTCAGCTTTGCCACCCATGAAATGGGCATATATGAGATTTCCATCTCGGGGGCACTTTTATAAAGCATTTTGAATATGTAAAGTGCTCAGTATTTTAATATGTTTGTCAGACTTTGCTGTGAACTTTGTTCAATCCTTGGTGACTAAACCCCTGGCTCTGTCCAGCAGGCCAGTCTGTTTCCTCCAATAGGCTGGCCTACCAATGGCCAAACAATGAAAGGTACTCCTACCCAACAATTGTAAGAGCTAGATAAAGCTTGCCTTTCACTATCAGTATAGCAAGCTCAACTGTAGCTCTGCTTCTGCAGTTGTGAAACCACAGACAGACATCTTAACCGAAGTAGATACAAAAAGAGGCCATTTGAAACAAAAAATGCTGTGTTGGCAATGTTCCCTCTAATTTTTGGTAGGCTGTGTGTGCAAAAAATTTATTTTGTGCAACTTTTTTGACCCCGAGTTCATGTGTGTGCCATGATGTGAGTGCACCCAAGCAAGTATAATGCAAAAGTAGTTATGAAAATGACAATTTATGTGTTGTAATCTTCATGTATAGACAAACATGAGCATACATAGGGGTGTCCAACCTTTTTGGGTGAGGGACCACATTGTAACTCTTCTCTCACTCGGAGGGCCGATGAGCAAATTTTGAATAGATAAGACATAATAGAAATTGATCTTACTATTCATAAAATGTAAACAGTCTCTCCCTGTCTGCTCTGCTCCCCATACCCTCCCTCCCCTTACCCCACGTGGGCTCCTCTCCCCTTTTTTCCCATCTCTTCTCCCTGCCTGCTCTGCTTCCCATACCCTTCCTTCCCTTCCTCCACGCGGGCTCCTTTCCCCTCCCTTCCCTCGCCCGGACTTCTTTCCCCTCCCCTTTCCTTTCTCCAGGCAGGCTCCTCCCCTTCCCTGCGCAAAGCAGTTCCTCTCCCCAACACGCCCCTTTCCCTGTCCCCACGCGGCTCCTTCCCGGCCTTTCCCCGTGCGCAGTGATTCCTTCCCTTCCCCGCTTCCTGTTCCCACACAGGCTGGCAGCTCCTCTCCCCAATCCGCTCCCAGACTCCTGCAGCAGTGCTGCCCCTTCCCTGATCCTCTCCACTCTCCCCCCCCCCCCCCCCCCGCCGCTTGCCAGCTGGCCCAGCTCCCTGACTCCCCTTCCCCAATCCTCCTGCTCTCCAGGACCCCTTCCCCACCTGCCCCCCCCCAGCCCAGGCCCTTCCCCAATCCTCTTCGCCCCTGGGACCCCTTCCCCAATCCTCTCTCTGCCCCGCTTACTTGGCCAGAGCTGCAGGGGCGCCCGGAGCCACTCCTTGGCCAGGCTGCTCCCACCCTGAAACGCTCTGTCTGAGCATGCTCAGGGTGGGAGTTTTGAAACTCCCCAGCCTGGCTGCTGCTCCCAGCATCCTGTAGCCCGAGGCGTTCTGGCTATTTTTGTGCGCATTGTATTTTTCTGTTTGCGCTGGGTTCACTAGCTGCATGCACGCACGCACACAGCTTAGAGGGAACATAGTGTATCAGAACATAGCAAGTGAACTTTCAAGCACTGGGATTGAGACCCAAGCAGCTCATCACAAACACAGTATTTTATATCATCTGGTCATACCTACATCACTGGTTTTCAAAGGCGTGTGGCAGATCAAGATCATCCCGTCTCTTTTTTAAAATCCTCTGAAATCTGAACATACTACAGTCTTGGATTTTAGGGGGGAGACTGAGGAAAGCAGACACACATATTCATAGGCGAACAGCAACTTAATATAAGGAAAACTGACATTGCATTAACAGAGATTAGCCACTAATATGCAAACTGTAGTAGATAAAAAAGCAGAAGTACAAATATAAAACTAACACTGGAGAACAACAACTAACAAGGAGAGGTTCTGAGGCTGTTACAAGTCACAAGATCAAGGTCTAGCAGAACTATGCAAGAAATTAGAAAGTGATCTAAGTGATTCCTACTCCAGTTTAACATTTGTATTCTCCTGTAGTAAGACACGCTGTGAACACAAACCCTTTAGTCACGCTGTACGCCAGTGCTTGTAGAATTTATTTTTCCTTTGTTTTCTTGCAAAAGAAATCATTTGAGACCTTAAATAAATAGCATCCACTGAACTTGCTTTATACTACAGGTGACGTGTTGCTTCAACCCTACACATTTCGGCTCAGTTTTTTTTTAAAAATCACAATTGTTCAACAAGGGGTTTTTATCAATGTTTTCTTTGAATTTACACTTTCACCTTGTCTTGATTTTCCTCTGCATAGATACATCTTTGCCATCATTTTCTTCCTACTGCTGGGGGAACACTTAGTTACTAGAGTTTCTGCAGCAAGTTAATTATTCTAAAAAGCAGATACCAGTTTAGGATTTGGTTGGCTGGTTTTTGACACCCTGACTGGACAGCATGATAGTACAGGTTAAAAGGTTTGAGACTTGACCACCTGAAGTTAGGATCCTAAATAAGCTGCCTAATTTTCAGCTCTCACCAATTTCACTCAAGGAGTTTGAAAAGCAGGCTCCTAAATATGGATTTAGATGCCAAACTATACCAACCTTTGAAAATGCTGGTTTTAATATTTAAAAAGCTTTAATAGCATGGAATTTTGTTTAGATTTAGTGTTGTATTCATGCTTATATTATTCTATATTGTATGCTACAGATGTACCCCAATCATTCCACCTATCTCTGGAACTTCTTTTCAAGCTTATTTCCCCTACGGCACTGTTGTACAAGGGTTAATTTGTTTTTACCGCAGAAATAAAAGTAGGCCTCAGGTCAGCATGAAGTTGCTGGGAAGGAATGAGATGTAAATTTGAGCCCTGTGCTACTACTGTGGTTTATTAGCTGGAGGTAATGTTCTGCAAGGCTGGCTAACCAATGTAGCAATCTTTTGGCTTTCGTGAGGAAGGCAGTATCTAAAACAGAATCTGCAAAAGATACTGATTTTACACTGCATTGCACCATGGCCGTTTAGACTAGGAAAAAAAACATTTTTTTTTTAAATGTGCTAGCTAATACGCTATAATTTAGTGATATTTATAAGTGCACCCAGTGTGGGTAGATTTTAACACATTTTAAAGGTGTTAATTGATTGTGGTCCATCCTAGCTTCCACCTTTAGAGATGGGAGAAGTGATACATCCACTCACACACACTATCTCTTTATACACAATATATAGCACTTTGCAATCCTTTAAAATGAAAGATTTCTAAAGTTATTCAGGTATCTCAGCAAGCAAAGAGGTGCCCGGTGGGATTTTCAAAATTGCATGGGCACCTAACTTCAATGGAAGTTCAAAAGGAACACTCAGGAGCTTCTCTGCTTCTTCGAGTGTCTAAATACCATTACAAATCTGACCATATGAACGCTAAAGGGGTAGCCGTGTTAGTCTATTGTAGAAAGACTACAGAGTCCTGTGGCACTTTTAAAGACTAACAGATTTATTTATCGCA
>ML685780.1:25302916-25322984 GCA_007922175.1 Pelusios castaneus
AAGATTGGAATGACATGACACATTGATTGACTTTGTGGTTTGGCCCTATAAAAAGGGTGAAGAAAATTTGGGTTCGTTCTGCAAACTCCAAGGAGCATCGTGTTGCGACCGACTGGACCCCTGCTCCATCCTCGAGTTCAGCTGCCTGGCCAGTAGTCTGACTCGAGCAATGTTGAGGCTGGTAACTATCTCCCTCTTGCAGAACTGTGAGTGTGAGTGAAAAAATAAGTTCCAAAGGGGTAGCCGTGTTAGTCTATTGTAGAAAGACAACAGAGTCTTGTGGCACTTTTAAAGATTAACAGATTTATTAATCGCATGAGCTTTCGTGGGAGAAAATCCCACTTCGTCAGATGCTTTGAAGATGCTTCAAAGCATCTGACGAAGTGGGATTTTCTCCCACGAAAGCTCATGCGATAAATAAATCTGTTAGTCTTTAAAAGTGCCACAGGACTCTGTTGTCATATGAACGCTGTATATGATGATGTTATCAGGAATGAGGTTCCACACCGTGATGGATTTCAAGTGTAAAATGGAATCGTTGCACTTTATTAGTGGTTGGGAAGTGGGACAGGTCTGACAGAGCAAAGTTTAAACTCTTTTTTGGTGTGCTTTACTGTCAAAGAAAAGAAAATGTACAGAATACATTTACAAATGGAAAGAATTCAAGAGGGATATTGATAAACAAGAGAGGGTTCAGAGAAGAGTCACAAGAGTAATTAAGGATTAGAAAACATGCCTTCCAGTGATAGATGCACGGAACTCGATCTATTTAGCTTAACAAAGAGTAGTTAAACAGGTGACTTGTTCACAGTCTATAAGTACATGGGGAAAAAATATTGGTAACGGACTCTTCAATCTAGCAGAGAAAGGTGTAACATAATCCAATGGCTGGAAGTTGAAGCTAGGCAAATTTAGACTGGAAGTCAGGCATACATTTTAGCAGAGAGGGTAATTAACTATTGAAACAGTTTACCAAGAGTCGTGGTGGACTCTCCATCACTGGCAATTTTTTAAATCAAGATTAGATGTTTCTCTAAAAGATCTGAAAGAGAGGAATAACCATTTTCCTGGCAGACCCTGGAGAGGGCCTATGCAGTCTGACATGGGGCAGGACTACAATGGTGTTTAAATTGCTACTCTGCCCTAAAGTACCCTTCTGCAAACACAAGAAAATCTCTCCAGATTAAACCATTCCGGAAGCAGTCAGTTCAAAAATCTGTTGCAAAGTTAAACCTTCTATTATCTGCTGCTCCTTCTCCTAACCTCTATAACTACCCCATACAAACAGAAATCTTGTGTATTTTACACAGATATGCTGAACTGGTCCCAGTCAGACCAGAAGGGAGAAAGAACGGGTGCTGTTTCACTGCACAAAATACAAGAGGGGGAAAAAATGGCCAACAGCTGGAATCATTTGCTTTTATTTCTTTATTTGCCATTTGGGATTCTTTTATTCCATCAATGCAAATATGCAGAACAGCCGGAAACCATGTTTTAAGCAGCACATACCAGTTGGCTGAGTATAACTAACTACATTCCCCAAGCAATATAAAATTAACAATGCACATCACCTTTCAGGAGAAGAGACAGATACTGTGGCAGCTGAGAAGCACAGCAGGCAGCTCCTTATGGAGTAGTTTGGCTGTTAAAATGCTAAAACAATCACTGTCCATTTCTCCCCCCCAAAAAATAAAAAAAAATCCTACTATAATTTAAAGACTATTTTTGCTATCTACATTATATATAAAATATAGACTCTGTTTACTTTGTAACACTTATTTTTCTTGATAAATAGCTCTTTAAAATATCTACTGTACATATGTCCATGCGCTGACATTGTATATTTACACACACATTTTGCATTTATATATGTTTGAAAACACAATAAATATATATTTCATATTGATACAGCAACAAACTGAAGATACACTTCCTTTTAAGATTAAATAAACCCAAGCCAGTATAGTGAGAAGCAATGGCCATCATTCATGAACCAGGCATAGCAGGGAGCTACTGTTTGTCCTAGCTGGGCAATGAGAATGTAATTTATTCAAACTGGGTGGATTTTTATGCATGGAACTTCTTTGCTTTGGATTAGCTTCAAATCAGTAATCAGCCACCTGACCTACCTTGTGGTAGCAGTGAGAGTGAACATGATAAGGAAAAAAGAGATGTCTTTCTCAAAAGACACCTGTCTTGATGGTCTGCAGTAGAATAAGACAGAAGATCTATACCAGTGGGCTTAACTGATGGTTAAAAAGAAAGGAGGCTGAGGGAAGGACTGTAAAACCACAAGGTAGACATATTAATCCTTTTCCCAGTGCTTCTAAAGATGATAGCTAGCACTGCAGCATCAGGTAGTGGAGAACATTGATTATCTACAGCCAGGTCCCTGTAATCAACCAGCGTTCCCTATACAAAACAATGGCAAGATATGGGTGAAATACCCTGGGCCAAATTCAGACTGACAATAAAAATCTACAGAATTGCACCTATTGATATCAGGACTGAATCTGTCCCAGTTAAAACTCACTCAGTGCTAATCTGGCCATGATGATAATTTGGATTTAGAGGCAACATCCTCTCCAAAAGAAGAGACAATTCAGGCTCCTTGGTAGCACAATCCTGGTCATTTTGTGTTTCAAATGCTTGGCATCAGAGCAGCAGCAAGAAAGAGAATGTTGTGAAGGCTTGGGTGGGTTCATGAATACAGCTCTACATACAGTCCTATCTATTTAAAATTCCTTCTTTCATGTGGGAAGAAAGTGGGGATTTTGTTTTCTTGGATGTCATTGTTATTTAATGGCATATACCTCGTAGGTTAAGAAATCCCAGTAAGGAGAGAATTTTAAGTGAACAGGACTTAAGATGATTATTCATTCATACTTCATCTGCAAAATGTACACGTTTTGCTTCCAAAGTTTACAAGAACAACAACAAAACCTTGCTATCCTGGATAAGCCTGTCATCTCACAACTAGTCCTAAATACCCAGAAGGCATCTTTAGAGGTCAAATAGTTCAGTGTTGAGCTTTTCAGATATTTAAGGGCATATCACTTGCCCATCAAGGAGGTAAGAGTGTTAAGCCAATGCATTAAATAGCTGCACAAAGCTCAAGATCTGCTAGATACCTTTAAACTCTTGTAGGTACAAAAAATAGCAGTAAACAGATTACACTCAGTGTATTATACTCACAACAACATATAGGAGTCCAGGGCTAAAATCTTTCAGTAACAAGCACTGCTGTCAGTAGTCATTTATGGATCTCCGCAAAGATGCTCTGGAGATGCTAAGTGTGTCTTCTGTTGTGAAACAAAATCCCCTAATAATAATGTTAATTTTTGTACAGAGAGGTCATTTTTAGTTTTAAAAGGATCTTTGCCCTAGCTGTAAGGACATAAAAATAAACAAAATAATGCCAGAATTGAATAGTTTACATGCTAGGACAATATGAAACAGAGACAGGCATACCCCTTTCTCTTCTGCGGTCATTGTAATTCAAAAGAAAAGAAAAGAAAAAGAAAAGAAAAGAAAAAAAAATTCATTACAAAGCAGAGCGTGTCTCTGATTGCCCTAAGTCAGCTAGATAAGAATTTCTCATGCTTTCAGCCAAAGGTGAGGATGTGTTCTACAGAAATTCATGCTGAGTCTTTGCTTGCCTATATATGCACAGACTCTGTGTCATATAGGGATTCTGGATAAGAACATATTATCTATACATAGGTGTTATCTAGGGTGAATGCTACTAATCTAGCCATGTGCATGATATGAGATAAGGGAAAGCCCAAAGCCTGAGATTGCTAATGTTGTTTAGGGCTTAACCAAGCCCTGCATTGGGTGCAGAGCACGGCTGGGGGGACAGGGAATGGGGGGGGGCAGTTTTGGGAGGAATTCTGCCCCTGGGAAACAGGATTCCTTCCTGAGCTCATTCTCACACAAGCAGAGTGAACCTGTTGTTACACCCATCCTTGGGTTACAGTACACTACCCTTGCATGAAGAGCTTCTTCTGCTACCTGGTGCATACAGTGCCATGGACCTACCTACTCACCCCTTGAGGGTATCTTGAAACTTATGGATCTTGTGGAAGGACTGAAATTGTGCTTTACTGCTACACAGGGACATTGGGAGAGAGGGGCTGTCCTCCACCCACCCCCTTCTTCACCTGGAGTCCAATCCAACTCCCAATGGAGCCAATGGGAATCTTTCTACTGAATTCACCTGGTGTTGGATCAAGCTCCCACAGAGCTGCAAGATATAACCTGCCCCTTAACAGGCACTGCTCTGGCTCGCTGCCTCTTTGGCAGCAGCCCACAATTTTTAATATCACATGCACACAAGTAAAGAAAGGCAAAGGAAAGGGCCTCTCCCGCAGCAGCCCTAGAAAACAAGATAGCCTTTGATTTGGCAAGCGCCTGACACTGCTATTGCTGCGTTATGGTACCTTAAATAGGAGCCTGGATTTGAATAACTGGGTCTGCACCAATTCTAGCAGCACCTCAGGTCTTGTGGCACAACAGTGAGAGTAGCATTTCAAACTGCTATTCCCAATACGTATTTGCTGGTACTGTTCCACTTTTTAACCAAGTACAGTAAACCTTTGGTAACTGGTAGCCAAATTCTTAAATCTGAGGTGACCCCCAGGGGCCAGGTGTAGCGTTCCATGCAATGTACTTCTAACTATTCCCCAAATAATGAGGGCTTGATACTGAAAATCCAAATAGCCCCTTTATTATAGAGTAAGTCATAATTGTATTGGAGATTATAACATAGTCTATAAATGAACTAGTCACTTGTTCCCTTAATTCAGGTGGCAGAACATTGGTACATCTGATGCTACGAAAATCTTGCCCCGATAGCAATATTTCATCCAATCTTACACCCTGGAAAGTAGAAAACTTCAAAGAATCCTGACTATAATCAGTTACCAGTTGCCATCCCAGTTAGTGTTAAACTCTGCTAAATTGCAGTATCTGAACCAATGAGGAAGAAGAGGAAGGGTGATGCACGCCACCTGGAAGTTTTCAACTGAGACACAGAAAGACTGAATTCAGCAAGGCTTTGCATGGGCACAGTGTTCTGTGCATGGAGATCACTGCAACAACAGAACCCAGCATTCCAGCACTTTTCCTTTCAGCCAGAATCACAAAACTGCAGTGAAGCAAAAACATTTAAAATATAGCTGGGAAAGACATTGCATTTCTGGACAGTACCTGGCACAATGGGGACCTTGTCCATGACTGGGGCTTTGTAGCACTACCACAGTGCAAATAATAAATAAATAAAGAACAAACTCAAAAATATTTTGGTTCAGATTTAGAGATGGTTTTGGACTACCGTTTGGGATGGTGGGTTGTTATTAAACTGCTTTATCATACCTAGTTCTCTTCCATTGATTTTTCTGTCCCTTAATCATCCACTACGCTTCCACTCTTTCTCCTCAGTAAGGAGATTATACGGTACTCTATTAAAAAGCCAAAGTATTTCTCTTCACCCTCTTTGATTAATATCATTCTTCTGCTAACAGAGATGTAGTTTTGCATCTGTTTTTCTGGTGTTTGTTTTTATTTTTTGCATTTATCATACAGGTTTATTTAATAAAGGAATAGCTTTGTATGCACTGATGATTGTAACTAAAGTCCTGCTTGGATACAAAATTTGTATCTAGAGGGGTTGCTGTGTTAGTCTAGTTCAGCAAAACAAACAAGGAGTCCTGTAGCCCTTTAAAGACTAACAAATTTATTTATCGCATGAGCTTCCATGGGTGTAATCCCACTTAATCAGATGCATGAAATGCAAGCTGTAGCATACATTCATATTTGCATCTGACCTGCAATCAACAAAAATGATCCATAGATATAGAGCAGATATCTGCAGATTTGCACAGCTTTAGATATAAAATTTGGATCTGTATCTATATGCGATCCACAGAAATGGTCTGCAGATATAAAAGCAGCTACATGTGGATTTGCAGGGCTCTAATTGTAATTTTGGCTATTTGCATAATTTCTCTGTTGACAATTATTTTCCAAGAAATAACATTAAACAACTGGAAAAAAAATCCAAACTTTTCTTGAGATCCTGGAAGGAGGCTCTTTGCCTAAGACATCCTTGCTCAAGGCCTTAACAGAAACAGTAAAAAACAGATGCAATTGCTAGAGCTAGTCAAACAACCATCATCCAATAGTTAAACTGATTCATTTCCCAATATTATTTAAACAAATTACACAAGCTTTTTCCTCCATCATTCATGCTATTTATAGATCTCAGAGAAGAATTCATGGAAGCTCAAAATATCTAGGATTTTACATATTTTTTCAAATAAAATTTGCACTTATTGTTCTGCCAATTCAGCGAATACAGAACTAAAGCCTGGCCATGGCAGTTAAGAAGCACAAGGTAATCAGGGAGGAAACAGTAGCAGGATTCTTAAGGGAGCTCTAAGTGCCCGTACAGATAAGAGAGCAGTAAACATCTTAATTTTAAAAGAGTCATAATTTTTAAAAATCTAAATAATTAATAAATATACTGACTTGGGATCTTTGAGAAAAAGGCTCAAAATTTCTCCCTCAATCCTTCCAGCAAACACAGATGTTCTAAAAGGGTTCCTGATCCTTCCCCACCAGACTAACCCAAAATCATGGTTTTGCTACAGCTTAAGACAAATGCAATTATTTTCTGTTCTTTTGGGAATTATATTTTGTTGTGTTATTTTTCATATCTGCAGCCCTGATGCTGCAGACACATAAACACATGAGTAGCTTAATCCATAAAAGGAATCCTAATGAGCTCACTAGGACAATTGACATTCATCTGTATAAAATGTTTGCAAGATCAGAGCCTAAAAGACATCAAAGTCAAAGAGGACAACTAAACCAGAGGCCATTCATCTTTCCCTGCCTTGATAAAAAACAAAACAATCAGCAAAGTATCTGTGGCTACTGACTTCAGGCAGATAAAGAGAGATTTTTCCTTTTTCCCTGCAGATCGATAATCATTTTTCTCTTTCTTTTTGTTTTTTCATTCACACCCTCCATCTTTACGGGTTGAAAGTTTGTGGACTGAGCTGTGTGGAACTTGGTGGTTGGTGCAGATTTTTTCTTCTAGGTCTTGTTTGCATACGTTTAAAAGAGTACAAAAACTCAAAAAGTCAGACATTTTATCTTACACAGCTTTGAACAGAAGCCCACTTAGTTTTGCATATATTCCACCATAATTACAGCCCAGTTCACTCAGAACTTAATCCCAGGCTCACAGAAAAGTTTGTAAACCTGGGCCAAGTTTTGGCTGTGTAACAAGCCCCAAATCAGGAGAGTATCACACAGACTGGGGTTTGCTGATGAAGGTTTTGAGCAACCCTTCTTTATGAGCACACTGAAGCTTAGCACAAGCTTGTGGAATGCTCCCTCCTTCCTGCCATACACACATGAGCTGCTGTTAGAGTCTGGTTTATTTACAAAAGCCACAATGTACCCTACTTAATTGTGTTGAAAGAAAGGAAGGAAGGAAGAAAGAAAGAGCTGCCAAGTATGTCCAGGTCACATGACACTTGGTCACACCAACATTATTTTGCTAGGCATTGGTTAGTGATGTAGTAGTACAGCACAGTGGTGTCAGCTGGCATGGTAGGAACTTTTCACGTCAGATGCCACAGGAGATGTCTGACATGATAGTGCCTTCACAGCCATCTGGCAGGACAGGAAAGTCAAAAAGGACCTTCCTGAATTTTCACAGTAAACACAACTGGACCAGCTAAGCACCTCCATGCAGGAGACTGAGTCCAGGAAATCTCTATCCAGCCAGTTAATACTGCTGCTAAACAGTTAACATAAGTCACTGAGGTCAGCTCCTAAAAAATTCTCATTTCCATCTGTCTAGGTTAGGCATGTCTAACACTCCCATCACTGTAGTATAGCGGCACTAACTAATCTCATTGGTTTAAACACCAAATTTTCATTTCCCATGTTGTCAAACTTCCATATTCCCAAATCCTTATGCTGTCTGAATTATTCTTTAAGAGCCATATTGTTTCCATTCCTTTCCAAGAGCTGAGAGAAGCTAGCAGTACAGAGACATTCTGCTCCTACGCATGGCTTCACTAATCAGGTAGGCAGGGCTCAGCTCCGGCTCCTCTGTCATGATTGCAATGTTCTGCCATTCCCCTAGTTGGTTTGACTTTTTAATGGCGTCCACTACGCACAAGGCATACAGGCAGTCATCGAAGGTCGCAGCCATGGTGAGAGGCCTCCCATCCCAGGTTCTCCTGTCATCCTGGTCCTCAAACGCCTGCCGGATAGCCTGCACCATCTTAATAGTGCCCTGAAGGTATGGGGATGGGATATCACTGAAGGCCTTCTCAGGCAATAAGGAGTTGCTGACTGGCGTGGAGTCCTTTAGAAGGAGCTCCCTGTGAGGAGAACTGTTGCTCTGCCCATACAGATCAGTGCCCACTACAATCAGTCGTCCAGTTGACCCTACCATAATAATATCCTGTTTGAATTCCCCAGGGACATTGAAATTGAGGGTCACGGTGCAGCACACCCCACCTTCCAGAACCATCTGAAACGTGCAAAAGTCATCACTGGTGATCTGACGTATTCCCTTGATGTGATCTGTCTGTTTCACAAAGGTCTTGAGCAGCCCGTGTACTTTCACAGCCTTCTGGCTGGTGAGGAAGGTCAAGAGGTCAATGATATAGGTGCCGACCGAGTGCAAACCCCCACCCCCCATCAGGTCATCACAGCTCCAATTATACTTCTTGCCCAGCAGACTTCCACTGTGCACCTGCACTTCGCACACCAGCAGCTCCCCAACATAGCCCTCTTGAATCAGCTGCTTCATCTTCACAAAGGCAGGCAGGAACCGAAGAACATTACCCATGATGCTCATGAGCTTGGGGTAATAATGGGCAGCAGACATCATCCTGAAGGCATCTAAGGGAGTTGCTGTTCGGTCACAGATGACATTTTTTCCAATGCCTGCAAAACGGTCAAAAACAAAACAAAACAGAGTGAGCGAGCTCAGGACATTTAATGGGCAAATATTGATCAAGACCGACAAGAGAGATCCTGGCAAGAAGACGGTACTTTTTAAACTGTGAACCAGCGTACCAAATTCACAAAAATCACTGAGTGCGCATCAGCTGACTGAGCACCGAGATGAAAATGAACCCTTCTTGTTTTCAAAATTCATTCATGCCAAAAAGCGTGTACAAAAGTGAGACGTTAACCCAAGCCTTCATTCATTCTGACTTGTAGAAGCACACATAGACAAGATTTCATACCCAGAATAGCCCACAGTGGAACACTGAAAATCCTGGGATTTTCTTCTCGAGGGAATTATTCCTCCTTCCCCATCCGTCCTGTTTGATGGATTTTGTAGGGGAGGGTAATGTCTTCCATGGGTGTATTTTCTTCGGGGTGGAGAAGAAAATAGTATTTTTCCCACAGACCATCACAAATCTTTCTAGCTGAGGTGCAAAATTTTTGAGGGAACCGCTTGTCAAGATGTTAGTAACACATCTATAATATCAAAGAAGATTTGTGGTGTCTCAAAAGAGGTCAAATGTGTAAACATGTAGTTGTTACAATCTGTCCTCTCCTTTCCCATATGTGCACATTTTTATACTTAACCTTTTATGAGGGTTCTGTTTTAAAAAGCTACCCATGTGTACTGAATGCAATGCAGGCTTTAATACCTAATAGTTGTTTTATTGATTTCTTCTTGATGATGACTTCTTTCTTCCTATACATATACAAATGCAGTGCTGGCAAGATAAAGTTACCTGAAAAGCCCTGCAACAATTACAAGCATGCAGAAAGCAGAGTAAATCACTTTGTACCATTTCAATTTGAGCATTAGTTACAAGCAATACCTGTCCCCAGAAAAAAAGACTTGAACCATTGCATATGTGGCTGTACCTGGACTTTTTACATGGAAGGGAAGTTGAAAGGAACTGACAGGCCTTGAAGTCTTAATTTCATTGGCTATGTCTACATTGGCAAGTTAGGTCGACTTAAGAAGGCTTAAGTCGACCTAACTTAAGCCCTGTCCACACCAGGCTTTCATCAGGTTGACTTAAGAAAATCCTTAAATCGACCTAATGAAAGCTTAGGTCGACTTAATAAGAACCGCAGGGTATTCAAACTAACCCTGAGTAGGTCGACCTAACCCTTCCTTAGGTCAACCTAAGGCCAGTGTGGATGCATAAGTCCACTTTCTTAGGTCGACATAAGGGAAGTTAGGTTGAATTACTAAGTCCCGGTTAAGGGTAATCACTTTGTTAAATCGACTTAACAAAGTCGACCTAACTTTTCCTAGTGTAGACATAGCGATTTATAATAGCACAGATGGATCTTTATGCCCAATAAGCAATGACAGAACCCCTTTCATCAATGTATCATATCATGCCTCATTCTAAACAAAAGCCTGATATGAGAAAGGAAGGTCTAGTGGAGAAATGATGCAGGAGTGCAGGATCAGTTCCTGGTTCTGCCACTAATTAAATGTGTGATTTTAGCAAGCTACTTAATCTCTGTAGTGCCTCAGTCTCTCCTCTCTAAAACTGAATATAGTACTTCCTTCTTTCCCTTGGGGAAAGATATGTTCTGAATATGTTTTGAAGTATTTATGAGGTGCTCAGAACGGCCATATAAGGACAGATAACCACTTGGGGTCAGATTGGGACCATTCACATATGTAACTAATTGTTTGCCCATGGGGCGGAAGGAGGGTAATAATCTGGTCTTGATAAGCAATGTATATGCGCTTCCTATTAAGTCTTTGTCTGTAACATTGGACCAATCAGAACTGGAACCAGGGCTGTCACAACCAAAGAGGTAATCAAAACTGGTAAAACAGGACTAAAGGCCCTGAATGGAATGACAGCCCCCATCCCCTCTTTTATACGACCAATGAGAAACAAGCCTTGTCTACACCGGCAATGTGTAGCTACATGTTATAGTGAAAAAGGGTTGTGTCCTCACTGCACCAGGTAGTACGCACATCACACACTGTCCACACGGACACTGTGTCGCTCCAACTACACCACCCTCTCATCAAAGTGGGTTTATGATGTCAGCGTAGCAGGAGAGTTAAGTCAGCAGAAGGAAGATTGCGGGGTGTGCACCTCTACAGTCAAGTCGACGTAAACTGCTTTATGTCAACTCACCTGTGTAGCGTAGACACAGCCTCTGTTAAAGGCTCTGGCAAAGGAGAGGCAGTAGAGAAAAGCGTCAGCAGCTCCCTGCTTTTCCCCGCTGCTGGAGTCTTTCTCTGTGACAGGGAAAGGCTCTGGCACTGTGCTGCTAAAAATACCACTGTAGACATGGGAGGTGCTGCTGGGCAAGTAGAGAGCCTAAGGTGTATCTTCAGGCTGCTCGCCTAAGCAGTGTCACACCGCCTACACCACTATTTATACCCATGCTAGAGGGAGCGGGAAAAGTATGGACTCAACATGGTGCTGTAAGTGCAGACATAGCTAGAGACACAATCTTTCTCCAATTGTATTATATTCCGCTGGATCCCCTTTTAATCAGCCATGGTTTGCTTTTCTGTATTTCCTTTCTCATCTTCACAGATTCCCTACAGACTGGGTAGCTAAGCTTTCTCTTTTATAGTTAGCCTTCTCCTGCTCCCGTGTAATTCCTTCATTGATGCCACAGTGCAAGATCTCTTTGACCTTACAGAAAGTATTCATCTTCCTGACCTATATTTCTTTAACCAGTAACGTTACTGCTGTGCCATTTGCTTCAGAAATATTGGCACAGCTCAGTGATTATTTCAACTAGCCATTTTCTGTTACACAGATGCTTTATGGTGGACCCTAATTTAGACAATTGGTCATGAACACAAAAAAAGTTGGCTGCAATTATATTCTAGGGTCATCATGTGGTGTGAGACCATGAGAATCATAGTAAGAAATTCCAACAATTATTCCTAAACAATGTTTCATAAGGATTTACCTCTTTTTGCCATAGTTTTCTTTAAGTCTCTGCTGGGATATAATGGGGTGGTCAAACAGTCCCCAATACAGTCAAATCCCTCAATGAGGAATCCCCACATGAGCCGATCTACACAGCAGGCGAAGGTAGACCACTGGGTTTGTGTTTGGTTCTCATCATTCCCCTCCCTTCTCCCCAACATGTGCTGCAGTTTTTTTTCTTAAAAAAACCAAGAAGTCTGGTGGCACTTTTAAAGACAAATTTATTTATTGCATGAGCTTTCACTACACAAAAATTCATGCAATAAATAAATTAGTTAGTCTTTAAAAGTACCACAAAGCTCCTTGATTGTTTTGCTGACCTAGATTGACAAGGCTACCCCCCTGGAGTTTTTTTCTGTGTCCCACCCAGTTATTGATCATGTAAGATATGCAGTAATGTACACATGCACATGCATTATTTGTTTGGAAACGCTTTGGAACTCTGGGACAACCTTTTTAATATGTGTGCAGAGTACCTACAACAATGAAGCCCTGATTGGGGGGGGGGGGCCTGAGTGGTCCCAGGAAGAAGGGAGCCGGGACGAGCCGCTAGCAGCTTGCGGGTCTTGGGAAGAGCCAGCCCCGCCCAAGACTGGCTCTCCCCAGGATAAGCTGCTAGCGACTTCCTGGGGAGAAGGGAGCAGGAGCTCCCTTTTTCCCCTGCCCTAAGTCGACTTATCTTGTAAGTCGACTTAGGGTGTCCACACTGGCTTAAGTAGCCCTGCAGTTTCTTCTTCTCAAATGCAAAACTTGAGAGCCATTGTGTATTCATACATATCCCTGATCCATGTGCTGCACTCTTCACTCTGTTGTGAATTGGAACAGTTTTCTGCTTTGTGCCCAGATAGCTTTTATATTATTACCACCAGCACCCGGCTTTCAGGATGCCGCTGTTTAGCACTTGACTCTCTAAAAGCTACAAATCTTTGTTCTCTACACAGCTATAGATTTACAAGCAGCCACTATACTTGAAATAGGGGGAACATGAAAAGTGTGCATGATACAGCAGATTTAGATCACGCCGTGTTCATGCAGACAGAATAAGAAACGGAGAGATCAAAATCCACCCACCTTTCCCATCCCCCAGTTTTTTTCATTCTCCAAAGAAATGAGCACCTTAGCTTTGAGCTGTGGGAATGAATCAGCTGTGTGCTGACCAAAAGGCATTGTGGAAGGAGAAACTCTTCTTTAAATATTGACAGTCTCAAGCAAATATGTATGTTTCTGGCTTTAAGCCTCAAAATTGAATTCTTTAGGAATTAACCTAGATACAATCTTTACCTCCTGCTGACCAGGCCTAGGATCAAGGTTGAGTCAGGTCCACTGTTGGACAAGATACTTCTGAGAAATAGATTTAGCAAGGGAAATAATGGCCATTTTAGTGCTCAGTTCATCACCATCTTTGAGCTGAGCCAAGCGTACGAACATCTTTCAAAAGAGCACCTTACTGCTGCAGCTAGCAAGAGTCACATTAATGACAGAGACTCTAAGAAAAACACCATAAGCTGATTTCAGCAAAAATATTAAGATATTTACCCACAGTGATAAGCACCAGATTCATCTAATTTATGTAAAACAACGCACGTTTCTCTCCAAGTAATCCAGCATAAGTATGTTGCGAAACTCAAAAGGGCTGATTCTTTTGCAGGTTCTCATCCTTGTCCTGGAGTTCTTAAAATAAAATAAAATAAAATAAAATAATTTTACACAAATACTGACCATCCATGATGGTCAGCTCCACCCCATTCCTGGGTGCCCTACTCACTTCCTATTGTTGTATTACCTTCAAGGGAAAACAATTGACACTTCTTAATAAAATCATAGAATTGCAGAATTGGAAGGGACCTCATCCAGTTTTTTCAATCTTCCCTCATCGGTCATGTTTTCTAGACCTTTACTCATTTTTGTTGCTCTTCTTTGGACTTTCTCCAATTTGTCCACATATTTCCTGAAATGTGGCACCCAGAACTGGACACAACACTCTAGCTGAGGCCTAATTAACGCAGAGGAAAGCGGAAGAATTATTCCTTGAGTCTTGCTGACAACCTTCCCTCCAATACATACCAGAATTATGTTTGCTTTTTTTTGCAACAGTGTGACACTGCTGACTCTTTTCATTTGTGATCCACTATGTACCCCAGATCTTTTTCCACCTTATTCTTTCCTAGGCAGTGATTTCCCATTTTGTATATGTGCAACTGATTGTTCCTTCCTAAGTAGAGAAGGAAAATAATTTCCTTTGGAGAAGGAAAATAACTTAGTTTCCAGAGCTTCCATCACCATTCTACCATCCTACCCTCAAAAGTCTTCCATCTCTCAGGCTATGTCTACACTTGGCCAAATAACTCGACTTTCTTAAGTCGACTTAGCATGTCTACACTCAAAAATTGAGTTGACTTAAAGGGGACCCTGCCAAACTGACTTAGAGCGTCCACACTGGACGCCTAAGTCGACTTGTAGGGCTAGATGGACCTGGGACAGGTCCACGGTGGCAGGAGGGCACCCCTTGCCAAGTGCCAGGGGCTCAGCATTTGCCCCGTTGTACCAGGGTACAGTGGGGTCTGAGCAGGACAGGGACACTGGCAGGGCATAGGGGCAGGGCGGGCAGGGCTCTGTCTTGCCCTGTGGAGGGGCACACCAGGCTCTGCCTGTGCCAGCCACCCTGGCAGGGAGGGCAGTGGGGGAGCCCTGGAGCCTTTTAAGTTGACTTTAAATCAATTTAGGACTAATCTGCATCAGTCGACTTAGCCAGTAAAGTCGACTTTAAAGTAGGTTTTATAAAGTCAACTTTAATTTTCCTTAAATCGACTTAAGCTGCTGCTTAAGTTGACTTAAGGAAAATGTAGTGTAGACGCAGATTAAATTAAGTCGATTTAAGCAAGCTTAAATCGACTTAATTTGTAAGTGTAGAAGCACCCTCAGAGACTCTCCCTTTACTGTTCCTCCAGTTAGAAGGAGTGGCACTCCTGAAAAGCATCACTTCATATAACGTTATCAGTGACACAGCAAACAGAGTCCTGTGGCACTTTTAAAGACTAACAGATTTATTTATCGCATGAGCTTTCGTGGGAGAAAATCCCACTTCGTCAGACGCTTTGAAGATGGGAAACTTACAGAATGGGAGGAAATTAAAGGCAGGGAAGTGTATGACATAGGCCTGACCTGCATTTAATTTCCTCCCATTCTGTAAGTTTCCCATCTCCAAAGCGTCTGATGAAGTGGGATTTTCTCCCATGAAAGCTCATGCGATAAATAAATCTGTTAGTCTTTAAAAGTGCCACAGGACTCTTTATTTCTCTGCAATAGACTAACACGGCTACCCCTTTGGAAAGTGACACAGGTACATCTCTGGCATCATTCCAGTGGCTTCACTCTGGAGTCACATGTACGTAACTAAGCTCAGAATCTGGACCAACTGTGAACAAGGTGCTGGTTCTGAGCAGTGAAATGGGGATTTCAGTTGCAGGTTGTTTTAGTTTTTAAGCAGTGTAGCCTCCACAGTGCTCTTGTGCCTTGTCAAACTGAAGAGTGAGGGACAAGCAAGGGAATCACACTGGGATGTCATGCAGTTACAGTCGAGTGTTCTGCTCACTGATGCCCTTAAAAAATGATGTGGAGAGGACAGTTTAGTTTAGGAGATTGGCAAAATGACACTTCTAGCCTGCCAGTCTGCATCCAGATATGGGCACTTGTGACTGAAAGCTATTGGCATTGGTCAGCTATTTGATGTCCTCTTTGAAATGAGCTGGTGGATTTAGTTCAAGTCGAGGGGTCTACTTCACAAAACCACCACTATTAGTTCACTTTGGCATTCTAGTTAGTAAGCTCTGCAAAGAGGACAAGAACGGAATGAGTTACGAGAGTAAAATATACCCAAGACAAAATTCTATGCACCCCAACACCAACACAAGGCCTACACACCACTTAGGTTCTGGTCAACCTTATTTTGGGGATGTAAATGGTTTATATCATAAGATTTATGTTGGCCTTCTGTACAAGAGTGAATTTTCCCCTGACTCAGAGACTTTAAGGTCAAAATGGACCATCATGACCATTCTAGCCTGACTGCCTGCCCATCTGCAGGCTACCGAACCTCGCCCACCTACTCCTGTAATAGACCTCCACCTCTAGCTGAGTTACTGAAGTCATCAAATCAAGATTAAAAGACTTCAAGTTACAGAGAATCCACCATTTACACTGGCTTAAACTTGCAAGTGACCCTTTCCCCATGCTGCAGAGAAAGACAAAAAGCAGACTGGGTCTCTGACAATCTGACCCTAGGAAAATTCCTTCCGAACCCCAAATAGGATGACACCTGAAAAAGAATTCTCTGTAGCAACTCAGAGCCCTCCCCATCTAGTGTCCCATCTCCAGCCACTGGAGATATTGGCTGCTGCAGTTGCAGATTGGCTACATGTCATTGTAGGCAGTCTCATGTCCATAAACATATCCAGATCAGTCTTGAATCCAGTTAGGACCATAGAAGTGTTTACTCCAGGGCAAACCCGCCCGTTCTGTGGATAGGATTATCGGATACCTTACACAAGCCCAATAATTCATAACATTTTCAGTGTTATCAACTCCCATATATGTCATATACAGATATCATTTATAATAGTTGGAGTTTTTTGGCTGGTCCTCGTGTGATTACACGTGAATCTCAGCTTTAATAAAAAAGAAAAAAGAAGCACCCTGCACTCATGCTTGCAGGAAAAAGTTTGAAAACATGAACCTAACGGCTCAAGAACTACCTGGCAGTTAGAATATTTTTAAAAAAAAATTCTCATGACTGAAGCTAATCCCATGATTTTCTGGAGACCCAACTAACAATATCTGGATGTTTTGGATTGGCGATACTGATTATCTTACATAAATCACTTAGCTCTTTGATTGCCTGCAGTTCATTCAACCTACACAAAGTCCCTGCACTTGCCAGATGTCCTAAATAATTAAGAGAATACCAGGTTCTGTGACTTGACCAAAGTATTACATGTCCCCCTAATCCATTTACAGACTTCCCAATCTAATCAATTCTGAAAATCTGCAATGCCAGCTTTATTTTTCCATTTGCTCGGATTCCTTCAAATATGTTGACAGCTCCATTTTCATTGAAAACAAAGTTAGATGTCCACACTGTCCAGCTGGAAAGAGGCTAGCCCTAGACTTGTTCAGCCCAAGATGTGAATGTACAATCAAATATTTTCTCCTTCTATTCACAAGGCAATAAAAAAGAGCTTTATTTGGAGTCTGGGCATCTAATCTAAAACACTACAAAAATTCATTAGTTCAGAGTTTGTACCTTCTATTGCTCAGGGGGCTGGTCAAGGTCCTGAGATTTGGTGGAATGAGCTAAATTACTCAGCAGAAAAGTAGATTTTTGAAGAGAAAGGGCAGATGTAGACATTTCAAGGATAGTCTGAAAGTTTAAATAGGGAGTGGGGTTCTCAAAGTGTAGGCTGAACTTCCCCAGCGGCATGACATGGTGGATAAAAGTAAAAGATTTTATTTAAAAAATGTTAAGTTTTAAAAAATGTAATAAATTTAAATTAAAGTTTAAATTATGACATCCTCTAATAAGGTTTGTGCGTACTACAATTATTAAAATCATTTAAGAAATTAAGAAAAGAGATGGTATTTCCATGAGTCTTCCTCAGTTGGAATGATCTAAAGGGTGATTTTTTGTTAATTATACACAGAATTAGAGGGAAAACATCCTAAACTCTTGAGGTAAACTCAAGCTTTATGAATATGTCACAATGATCTGTATTGCATTACGTAAGTATCTATATTATGTTCAGTCTTTACCCTGGAGTAACTGCTGGTATTGTCATTTTTGCAAATGTAAGCAATTTCAGTTCCTGTTGTGCAGAAAAGTTTTTGCCTTAATTACAGGGAAGCCAGCAGGTGCAGAGGATATTTTCGTCATTGACTTTAGTTCATTCAAAAGTTGAGACAATGACTGGGAACTGACAAAGCAGAAAAGTTTGTTTTCCTCTTCCAAACTTCTGAACCAGTATATGAATATCAACCAGATGGGAAAGGATGAACTCTAATAATTCTAAATATTGGAGGGAAAAAAATCAATCACAGAGTGTTTCCATTTATCCAAAACCCTATTACCCAAACCTCCACATTATCTTAATCCCTCCTTGTCTCCCAGCATAGATACATGAGATACCTGCCTCTACAGCATGTATTTCATGCTGAAGGATGGGATTCAGATAATAAGAAGATCCTCATAATAAGGCAGAGATCCCTGGCCAGGACAAAGAAGACAAGCACCAGGCATAGGGGAGACTGCACTTTGCTTCTGAATGGCTCCTGCCGCAGCTCAAGGAGCCAGTCCAGCCCTGCTGTGATGAACATGAGTGAGCTTGGCATAACAGCAGGGCTGCAGAAGGTTCCCCGAGCTGCAGTGACACCCAGTTCCTGCAGGTACAAGGTGCAGGGAAGGCTGCAGTCTTGGCGGGGCAGAGGAGTGTCCTGGCTGGGGATCTCTGCTCTGCCCCACCAGGACCACAGCTTCGCCTCTCTCTCCTTGCTCCTACAGGGAGTGGGTGTCACCAATCCTGCAGCAGGGCAGAGAGCCATGTCATGGGAGCAGGGGCGTAGCCACGGGTGGGCTGGGGCACACACACTTGGCCCTCAGTTCTGCCCACATTAGTGCCCTGCAGCAGCACGCACTTCGCCACCCCAGCTGCAGGGCTGCCCAGCAGCCGGTGGCTGTAAGCTGGGCAGAGGCACCGACGCCTCTGCTCCACTTGTGGCTGCGGGGCCCTGCAGCTGCTGGCCAAACCCGTAGCTGTGAAGTTCGCACCGCTGCCGGCCTGGGCTCTGTGCTTCTTCCCCTGCCTCAGGGAGGCAGTGTTCAGTCACATGACCAGAAGCTGCCATTGGCCGGGCCCACCCTGCACCAGGATAGGAAACAGGGATTGGCTACACCCCTGCATGGGAGGGTGGAATCAGTGCAGGTTAGAGACCTCCTAGCCAGCACTGCAAAGAGAAGAAAGGAAGGAGGTGGTCCTGGCCACACAGGACCCTGCTGCTGAATGGCTGCTGCCCTTCTGATTATGCAGATTCCTGATTATCTGAACATTCATGTCCCCCACGTTGTTTGAATAATTGGAAGCATACTGTAACTTTAAATGCAAAACATGTTTTGTTAGGGAAAAAAGTCAGTTCATGTTTTAAAAAGGTGTTTATGCATTTTTAATTGAATTCCAGTTTCCATCAAGTCTGACTTACAAGAATGTATTTCGTGTTTAGACCCTCTGAAATGCTTGAAAATTGGATTAATCTCACTTGTAATGTGTGTGTTCCAGACTACAAGAAAATATGTAAGGCCTTGTACACATTAGAGGGTTATTGCAGAATAAGCCATCTTATTGCGGAAAAACAAACCCACTGTACACACCTGAATGTTCCTTGTTGCGTTACAAGTGCCTTGTTATACCAGAACAATAATAGCAGCTGTGTGAAAGTCATACCACCTACTGCAGAACAGCTCTTGCACTACAAAGTGTGTGTGAACACTGACGGAATTTTCTTCCGCAATAAGTGGCTTCTGGAAATGTCTCAGAAGTCCAAGCCTGACCACTCTCATCTTCCGCTTGGACTCCGCTGCTCTGACGTGACTAGCCCCTCCCTCCTGTGAGTCCTAGGAACTTTTGAACTTTTTCCTGTTTTCCTGGGACGATGCTGAAAAAGGGCATGAGTTGCTAGGAGCTACAGTGAAATGGTGACAAGGAAACACAGCATCCTAGGGGATCTTGTAAATTTACTCACAGTGCTCAGTGCTCCTCTCCTTCTATCCAGGGAGGTTCCTAGGGTTCCTAGTGCTGGAAGCTGACAAGCGGCATGGTGGGATAGGTGCCACAATTCAATGCTCTTTCTTGCAGAAATGCAAAGAACAGTGTAGACACTCCTTTGCATTATAAGGAGCGCAGTGTGAATGAGCAATTGCACTATAAATGCATCACATTTATTATAGCACAAAGACTTATTGCAGAACAGTTTTCTAATGTAGACATGGCCTAAGTGTTGCCTTATAACATTGAAAAGACTAACAGATTTATTTATCGCATGAG
>ML685780.1:25327984-25363197 GCA_007922175.1 Pelusios castaneus
AGTGGGATTTTCTCCCACGAAAGCTCATGCGATTAATAAATCTGTTAGTCTTTAAAAGTGCCACAAGACTCTGTTGAATTGTTTATGCAGCTCATGTGATACATTTGTTAGTCTTTAAAAGCATCACAGGGCTCCTTGTTTGTTTGCTGAACTAGACTAACCCGGCTACCCCTCTGGAACTGTTAACCTGAGTCAATTCCCTTCATGTTGTTCTCTCCTAACCCTTCCCCAGTCCTGCCCAAAACAAGCTAATTGCAGTCTGGCACTGAACCTGACTCTTTTACAAAGAAGGAACGCCAGACTGATGCTTCACAGTAATTAATGTAGCCATTACATTGATGGTTTTGTCTGCATTCAGGCAGCCCTAAGAACACTGAGGAAATTACATCTTGTCGGCAGCGAGACACGGAAAGTGACAGGAAATCCACGTCTTCATTTAGAGAGAGCTACAAAAGCTGCAGTGTCAGGTCATTAAGCGTATCCCGTACAACAGAACCAAAGACAGAGCAAACCCTGCATCCTCCACACACTTTTTGGTTTGGCTTGTTTTTTTAAAAAGCATTCCATTCTGCCATCTGTTGGAGTGAGATACACTTCAGTTTTACATTATTTTTATTGTAGGTTGAGGATATGGGAAGTGTGAGCATATTTTGTTATGAATAAATGTTACTGGAGCTTGGGAACTTTGGTATTGCAAATCTTTTGTTGTGTCAACATCTGGTGGTGTTTAATTTGGGAACAGCTGTATTTCTGAGGCAAAATGGGAGTGGTTAATCAGCCTTTTTTTCAGACTGACTTTGAAAACAAATTCCAAAGGGGTAGCCGTGTTAGTCTATTGTAGAAAGTGCCACAGGACTCTGTTGTCTTGAAAACAAACTGGTGTTCAGGATCTGAGGCTTTCCCCCCCTCATCTCCCCATCCTCCCACACACAAAAAGTTACAAAGGACTTGGTCTAAGCACTTGTCATTAAAGAGCCTCTGGCATTTTTGACAAGATCCAGAGGGGTAGCTATTAGTCTAGTTCAGGAAAACAAACAAGGAGTCCTGTGACACTTGCAAAGACGTTTAAAATTTTAAAATGTGTTCGTCTTTAAAAGTGCCACAGGACTCCTTGTCTGGCATTACATCTAGTGTCTAACTAATTCCAGACTGGGTAATTACATTTTGCCTAACCTTAATTTCCCATTCCAAAGGGGTAGCCGTGTTAGTCTATTGTAGAAAGACAACAGAGTCCTGTGGCACTTTTAAAGACTAACAGATTTATTTATCGCATGAGCTTTCGTGGGAGAAAATCCCACTTCGTCAGACGCTTTGAAGATTTTCTCCCACGAAAGCTCATGCGATAAATAAATCTGTTAGTCTTTAAAAGTGCCACAGGACTCTGTTGTCTTAATTTCCCATGTAGTTTCAACTGGATGAAATATACTTCTAATTCTGCCCTAACCAAGGAGGATGCATTTCAGTAGTTGATACAATGGCAGTTTGTCTGACATAGTTTTCCAACCCATGTGGCTAAGATACATTTTCAAATTAAAACTTACACCCAAATACTGGTTTGAGGCACGTAAGTATCCACTTAAGTTACCAAATGCAGAACTGGACACCCTAACTTACGTGCCCAGATCTGAAAACTGGATTGTACAGTGCCCTGGGGACTAGTTTTACTGAATTAAAGGAATTATATATACCATGTGTAAGATCTTCTCCTTACAATCACAGAATTAGAAAATTTAGATTATAATTGTTTTAGAGATGTTTGATGATGATTTTGATGTTGAAGATTCCAGATGCAGACCGTATTATTGTGTGTAGCTCCAGAACGTGATTTTCAAGCATGATCTTGAGTCATGTAGAGACTAGATGTAAACCAGACAGCACACATCTGACAGAGGAAGATTTCCCTCATTTTTGTCTTGCTCACCGTGAGTAGTCCCTTTTTGTTAACCACCTCACAGGAGTGGCATTAGCTTCTGTAAAGCAGAAGGTTGCAAAATTTGGCCTTTTGGTCAAGGAAGATTACAGCAGAGAGAGAACTGAAAGTTAGGAGACAAAAAAAAAGAGAGTAGGGGTTGGATTGGAAGTGATGAGGAAACAGCCCAGCATTAGCTGAATGATAAAAACGTCAGAAATCCACCTGGACCAGCTTCCATTTCCTCCCTAGGAACATAAGGTTCCCTATCGTATCTATCTGTATCTGTTTCTAATGTGCCATAGCAGGAGTACTTAGGAGACAACAAAATTCCATAAAACAGACAGTCTGCAGGATTGCATTATCCTCCCTCCTGAGCCACAGCTGAACACAAACAGCGAAAAGACTGCATCCCTGTCCAACAGCTTTACTGTTCCAGCAGTCAGCCACTGGGATCCTATACCTGGCATGTTCTGACAACAGAAACAACACAGCCACTTTCCAGTTGTTTCGCTGGACTGCAGAACTACAGAAAAAGAATAACCCTGTTGCCAGGAAACAACTGTAACTTGATTACCCATAAACTGCTTTGGGGAATGTGTTATTGGCATGATATTTTATCTGTAGGCACCCACCATTTCTCGTCTTAGCAAAACACACAGAGAATGCCATTGGTGTGCATTCTTCTAAATGACATTTTTTCCCTCAAGAGACGCACCAAGAATGAAGGTTGATTTGGACCCTGGACATTTGTTTGTGGGAGAGGTTTTTTTATATGAGAAACAATGTGTGATAGAGGTTTATAAATGAACATTAAACTCCTTTTAAGATGATGATTCTGAAGCCTAAAGGAGCGGAGAAACACTTTATTTAGAGTTACTATCTCACTCGAGAAAAAAAGGAAAGAGGTTAGATGAGCTTCAGCCAAAATTAGGTTTGCAGCGTGTTCATTGGTTTCATCATACTGAGAAGCTACGGGTGTGTCTGCACAGGAAAATTGGCCAGCAGAGCAGAATAATTATAATATAGCAGAATAATTACATAACCACACAATAATTACATTTTTCTGCATAAAGCCACTTTGGGTGCAGAGCATACACAAAATCATAGCTACAGCTGAATAATTGTTCTTCTCCCTAAGACAAGCCCTAACTCACCATCAGGTAGCAAATGGAGTGACTTTAATAAATCCCCTCCAATTCTCTCCCAGTTTGGATTGTGCCAAAGTACATTAGGCAGCAGGCATCTTCTTTACCAGAAAGTCCTAATATTAAAAATCATGTTATCGCCTATTTTCCCTCTAAGCTGCTCGGGTGCTCGGGTGCACGGTCGCCCGGGGCTGTCGCACACTCGTGCATCTATTACAGACTCCCACGCAGCACAATCTCCGCGTCCCTTCTTCTCTCCGGCCCGATCTCCCCGGCCGCAGCTCTCCCCCTTTCCCCAGCCCGATCTTCCCCAGCAGCAGCTCTCCCCAGCTCGAACTTCCCCAGCTGCAGCTCTCCCCTCCTCCCTGGCCATGGCTCTTCCCAGCCCAATCTCCCTCAGCCACAGGTCTTTTTCTTCTCTACAGCCCGACCCGTAGTAAATTAATAAAACTACAGTATTTCATTTTAACAGTTTTATTAAAGTTCAAACAAAAAGACAACATTTATGCATTTCTTTTGAATTAAGGTAGTTAGGCTTGCTGATGCTTCCAGCGCCAAAAAACTGTTGCCCATGAGGCACCATGCCTCATAAATTGCCGCTCAACAAGTAGGATAACTCGCTCAGCTGCATCATCAGTTTAGTGGGAACACTGGTTATGGCCCCTGTCGGTTTCATTGTTTATTCAAATAATCCCTATGCCCCCATTCCATGTGGCTAGAGTTCTGCTATATCTATTATTTGGCCTGGTTCCAACCTACCATAGGGTCTAGTTCCATTTTCCTCTTGACATTAATGGGAGTTCTGTCATGAACTTTAGTGGAAGTAAAATTGGGCCTTACCAAACTTCAGGCCAAATCCATCACAGATATAATTCCACTGACTATTGAGTGTTACACAATAATAAATAGATTATAAGTAACCCATGGCTTAAACTAGCTGTTCCATATAGATATCTTGACTACCACTTCAGATAAAATTACTCCAAAATTAAATTAACATTTTTCTTCTTTGGAATATTTGCTAAGTCTTTTTTCTTTTTTTTTTAAAGATAGTAGCTTAATGTTTTTAGCTGATATTTTATTCTTGGCACAGGAAGCTCAATGCTATTAAACAAAAATCATAAACCCATTTTGAAAAGTAGCAAAGATAGCTCATCCTGTGAGGATCAAAGGGAATCAGCAGTTCTAAATTTGTGTGATGCTGACAGAACGTGGCCTTGTTCCACCTCTGGATACAGAAGAAAGATTGATGCTTATTTAATTACTCCCCCAGCTGCAGAGTTTACACCAGGGCCAAGGTCTTAGCCTCAGCCCAGGCAGCTGCCTTAAAGAATTCATCAGATTCCACCTGCCTGGATTCCAGCCTACGCTGTCTGCAATCATTTTACAGTTTAATCTTTTTGCAAGGGAGTCTTGAAAAATGCCATTCATGCTCACACTGGCTAAGTGTGACTACGACTGCCTCACTATAACGCACAATTAAATTACACTGCCATGAGCAGTGGTGACTTAGGCCATTTTCACTATGTTTTTCCATTTGTTTCTTTCAATGAAGACTAAGTACACTCTGCTCCAACTTAAAAGTTCAAGGATCAACAACAAATCTCAGCACTCCTTGGTGGTCCTGCTGGCCTTGTGGGCACTGCTGACTAGCTCCATGTCCCTCACCAAGCAGACATGGTGGATGGGTTGTATTGCTGCACACCTCATTCAGACAGACTTTCTGCTACTGCACAACTCCAGTCTAGGTTCCTCCATCTTCTTCTAGCTTGTCTGTATCTCAGGCAACTTCTGTCACTGGGGCTCAGGAGAGCACTAGGTAAAATTTAAAGCAATTTTCCCTAGGTAAACTGCTAGGGGGAAGGTGTCCCCGAATTTGAACCCCACTCCAGTACAAGTGTCCCATGTGCAGAGGTGCAGTTTTGCACCATTATTCCGTGGGCACAGAGAGAATCTGGTTCATTAACTAATACAATATCCCTGCCAGTAGGTAAATTGTATTACCCTCATTTAAAACTTGTTGCAATTCTTAAATTTGGTTTAGAATCTAAATGCCACATTTGGTTATGGGAGAGGAAATGATATATAGATAGACACAGACAGATAGACCTACTTAATTCACTTAAAAGTGAATTAAGATAAAGCAAACTAAAGCTACTTTTATTTCGGAATGAAAACATCCACACATTTTAAACTAGTGCACTTATACTGAATTAACTAAAAGTGTGACTTTAATCCTCCATGTAAACAAGCCTTAGAAAGATTTTTCAATCTAATCCACGCATCTAAATAACCAACATTTCCCAAACACATACTACAATCCATCTATAATCCCTAAGAAGTTGAATGATTATGAGCTATTCAAAAAGACAGTTTTTACTGGGATCCCTATTGACCTGTGAACTATGATTGATTATTTCACTGAACATCAATTCACCTAACATTACAATCCCACTATGCGTAGAAAGCCCAGGGTCTGGATGTTAGAAAGAACACTAACCTAATCAATCAATAAATAAATCTGTTAGTCTTTAAAAGTGCCACAGGACTCTGTTTTTCTGCAATAGACTAACACCGCTATCCCTTTGGAACTAAATCAATTATATTTCTCCTGACTGCAATGTTTACCTGCACTGCTTGACTCTGAAGAAGAGCACTAGTTTCTGTAATTAAAACCACCTCCCACTATGAACTAAAAGTAAAAACTGCGGGCTTAAGAAAACAAGATTTCTACCACAACAGATTTATCGTATGCAAATAAACACATGATGGTGTTAAAAAAGAGATTGCAAATCGCCATCAGTACCGACAACATGTCTGTCAAATGGAAGTGACTGCAGCACAAACACCAACTTCAGCCTTACAAATTTTTCCCCAGTATATCCAAACTGCTGCACAATAGCAAGAATGGAACTTCACAGCACCTACTACAGCACCAATTTCTAATAACCAAAGAGGTACCTTAGCAAATATAGACTTAAATCTGGCCACGGGCTCATCATTTCTAAGGCCCTGCACCAAATTTGTACCACTTTAACTATATTGGTGGCAGCTAAAGCAGCACACTAGTATATATTAAAAACAACAATTTTTTTAAAAAAATCATGTATTCCTTTTCCAGACTGTTTCTTCAAATGACTCCAGACTAGTTGGACCTGCATTTGTGTCTATTCAGATTTCACACAAGCTATTTTCTCAAGGAAATTTCTTAAACAGTGGGATTTGACCTTCCAGTGTCATCCCAAACATCCATCTTAACACAGAGATCGGAACTGCACCTGTCATGGAAATTTTAGAGTAAACCATCGCTAACTCTGCCCACGTCAAAGCTTGCAAGAACAAGACTAGCTGGCAAACATCTAAATAAAACTTTGAAAATAATCAGAATCAGCATTTGTAGAGCACTGTTCATCCACAGATTTCAAAACACTTTACAAAGTTGGGTACCATGAACTCCATTTTAGAGACAGTGTAACTGAGGCATCATGGGGGTAAGTGATTTGCCCAAGGTTATCTAGTGAGTCAGTGGCAGAGGCAGCAATCTATCCTGGTCTAATCCCAACCTGGTGATCTTTCCACAACAGAGAGTATTGCACTGTTGCCAAGTTTCACAGTTTTATTGTGAGTCTTGCAATTTAAGTCTTCTTGTTAAAATCCCACCGGCCGAAGACAAAAGGCTGCAAGAAAATCTCAACTTTCATTTAAAAAAAGAGTAAGTAAGTTACTAGCTCTCATAGTTGCAAGAAAAAAGAATCTGGAAAATGTGAAGCAAGTACACTGCTAGGATTCAAAAACCAGAAGACAAATAAACCCTCGCCCTAACATTTTTTTTAATTTTATGGTTTGGGGCTTACCTCGTGATTTTTTAACATTTGAGGCTGGCAGTACAGCACATGAGGGTCACAGTTCAAAATATCTGTGCTACATTGAAAACAAGTTGTTAAAAATATGTTTTGCTAAGAAAATGGAGTATTGCTACTCACAAATGAGTACTGCAGTGTAGAATATTCCTCATTTCATCCATTGTGCTCTTCCCCAATGGACGCTATATACAGGTAAAACAATAGGTGAAATCCAATGGGACCAGTGTAACGTACTTTAGAAAGAACTAAGTGCTGGTCACAGGGACTGAAGCAATGGTAGCATTCTCCAAGGCACCATCTGTCACCTTTCCAATTGCAACGGCTTAAATTTCCTCAGACATATTTTCTAAGACAAGAGGGCTCACGGTTTCATACCCTCCTGCACACAGTTGCAGAAGGTAGCAAGCGTGGGAGTGAAACACTCTGGGCAGGACTGGGGCTAGATTCAAACCTGGCTATTCCAGTGGCACTTTTGGTGCTGGGCACATGGGGTACATGCCCCGAGTCTCAGCACCAGTACCCCGGGTCTGGCAGGGACCTGGGGCTCAGCCACCTGCTATGGCCCCCGCCAGTGCCGGGAATCTGGAGCCCAGCTGCCACGGGCTGCCCAATGAGGACCCAGGTCTGGCCACCGCCAGCAGCTCGATGTAGCCCCTGCTGGGGTTGGGGCTGGGGACCCAGGTTCTGCCGCCGTGGTCCCGGCTGGGGCCAGGGATCCAGGGCCTGGCTGGTGGTGGCCCAATGCAGCCCTCACCAGGGCTGAGCCGCAGGCCGATGGCGGCAGGAGCCAGATCTGGGCCCTGGCTGGAGTCCCGAGGGATGGATTGGGCCCCCCCCCCCCAGGGAACGGATTGGCCCCTGGTGGGGGAAAACAGATCTGGCCCCCTGGGGGATGGATCGGGACATGGGGGGGGCCATGCCCCGAACCTATTTTGGGGGCAGCAACAGCCCTGCGCTATTCTATCTTCTATCAATGTCAGCCAGGAGACCAGATCCACATGGTGGACTGGAAAGTCTAGTGGAGGGAAGACTGGAGATGTGCAAAGCTGATGCAACCTCCCTTCTGCTGAAGGGGTGGGACAGGGTGACTGGGAAGGAGGTGTGGCCACTGGCCAGGACAACTAAGGTCTGAGCTGATGATTCAGTGCATTTTCATAGTAGCCACCTTTCACCTGCAGAGCTCCCATAAAACTTCAGAGAGAAACTAGTTAGCTGTCCTCCCTGTTATAAAACCCATCCCAAGGCAGGCAAAAAACCTAAAAATATAGTGAAAACAACTGCCTTGGCTCCCAGAATTGCAGCAGGACTTGTTGGTACAAGGAGGTGCAATTTGTACCTCCCTGATCTTCAAGTTAAAAGATGCTACAGTAAAGAATCACACACATTTGTTTTCGCTGTTGCTCCTTTTAGATATCTGAGATGCTGGAAAAGGAAACCAATGGTGAAATGATGGAACAAAGCATACCCACAGTAAAAAGCGCACATGAGGTTTTTAAAAAATCTAACAGCATGAGCTTAACTTCAATGTAAAGTAGCTATCTCAGTGTCCTGATGTATTCACTGTGTTATCCCTGTGTTGGGCAGACAGGCATGAGATGGGTGGCAGTCTTCATATGCAAAGCTTTCAAAAGGCCAGAACTGTGGGCATCAAAAATATTTGCAACAAGCTTTCAGTTTCCAGCTGAGCAGTTTATATTTGTTTTGATTAACTGAGGAGCTGGAAATTAAACAGAGTAACAAAGGCAAAAAGAGACTCGTTTCTGCATTGGGCTCTTATAGCACGTGGCAGTTCATCTCTGGGATTCAGCGTAACAAGAAGGAGCTGCCAAAAATGACCTTGCTTTTTCTAACTAGGTACGTTTAGCCCAGAAAGAGGTTTTATGGGGAACAGGAGAGCTCATGGAAACTGGTGTGGAGATATGGGACTTTTTAACCTCCGTGACACCGGCCAGAACTCAGCTATGTCAGCAACAACTGAATAAATGTTGTTAGATTTGATAGCCGTTTGGCGACTTATGTGGAAACAGACCTTCAGTCCAGTTCCCATGGGACAGTTGCCCACACCACAAAAACTGCCTTCACTGTTGGCACGAATTAGCTTTTATAGGGTCATATCAACAGAGAGGCAACCAAAGGACTGAATGGAGACCCATCCTCATACAGTCATCCTCCAATTCATTGCTCTCCATCTGTGCGAGGCTCTCAGCAACAGCCAGTGTCAAACAGGATCTTTTGATAAAGAGGAGATCAGCGTCCCAGGGCTGGAAGCCATCAGTGTGGTTTTCACTGTCGTCAAACAGGCATTTCAATTATATCTGAGCAGCAGCAATAACTGACTCCTGCTAAGTCGCCTAACGCTGCTGAACCTCTGTGACCTACACATTTTTGCTTCCCTCTCACTCTCTCAGGGCTGCTCTGTGATCTGGCGCTGCCGTCTGAGATTCTACACACCAGAACAAGGAGACAGGAGCATCCCTGGCACTAACAGTTCCTTCCACTGGGTTTGTGCCATGTTCTTATTCTGAGAGCATCCTTAACAGCCATGCGCCTGACAACACCATGGCCACAAATTCATTGCGCTCAGACAAAGGGATGTGGAGGCTGGTGTCATTGGTAAAGCGGGTGGGAAAGGTGGGCTCCAGAAGCAGGAGATGTAGTCAGGGCCTGAGCCAAGGAGGGCCTTGGGTACATCTGAATCTGATTCACAGCACTGTAGGGAGGCAGCGAAGTGATTCAAACATGGGGATAAATAGGGATGAGGAAATACGCACCTTATGTATTTATTTATTTATTTATTACACAGACCAAAAAATAAATCTGCATTCAGGTCTTGGTTTTCATGCAAGATAATTTTAAAATGGATTAACAGATTCAGATACTCTAGAGCAGAGACCGTCTGCCACAGGAAAACATTTTGTGCAGCTTGGCCAGTACAGGCGGAGTACGTCCCCTAGCCTCTTCCAAGGCACTTGTGTGGCCCTGAATGTGGTTTGCAGGTACAAGATACGTATTTGTGCCCTGGCCAAAGCCTGGCCTGATAATCTGAACCAAGCTGCTATCAAGTTGCAATGGTACTTAAGTGAGGAGAGATCTCAGCAAACTGCTCATTTCTCAGAAGCGCCAAGTACAAGGAGCTGTCAGATTGCTGAATCCCCAGGGATTTAATATATGCACTGCTACTGCCTTCATATGGTCTGGCAATCTGTACACTGAATGGACTCTGACACTCATTAACTAAGTTGTGGTAACACAGCATATATACATTTCTCTCATACACATGCCTTCTCTACTCACTCTAACCTTTATGTCCTGCCCACACTGGAGAGGTGTCCCCCAGCGCACCTACACCAGTGCAAACCTTCCGTCAATGGGCCCTGCACCAGTGCAAGCTAGAGCTTATTCTGTACGTGACTTGGAACTTGCCGTCCAATGTTAGGCAACTTAGTGCTAGGTACATATTGCTACTTGTCAGATATAATTGAAACACATCCTTTTAGTGGATATTACTCCTTGGGCAAATACATGTAAGGCTAAGAAACTGAACTCCAGTTTATCCAAAGAACCAACGCAGCATGGCAAGTGGCCATGCAAGCTTCCAAACACTGCTTACACTGTAAATGATCAGAGTAAAAACCTTCGCTGCGGTAAGTCTCACTGATGCAGTGTGTGTATACCAGGACTTTACAGGGCTAAAGCTACGCTGATGGAATTAGACCAGTAAATGACCTTCACACTGTGTAAGGCTGTGTCTACTCGATATATTGGCATAGCTATCCCACCATAACCCATACTGTAGTCTGTGCCTATACCAATAGAAAGGGTTCTCCTCTCAGGGTGGAAAACTCCGCCTCCCAAAAGAGATTAGCTCCATCAACGGAAGTATCTGTCTGTTGACATAGCCACATCTGCACTGGGGTTAGGTCAGCAAAGCGATGTCCGTCAGTGGTGTGGTTTTTTCATGCCCCTGACCCACATACTTATGTTGACCTAACTTTTAAGTGTAGGCCAAACTTAATATAGTCCTCCTGATTTTGGTGTGAAATTCATTTTTTTCTTTAAATCAGGATACATCAGTTAAAAAAGAACCAGCAGACATTAAAAAGAAAGTGACCAAATTCGTCCCTGGTAAAACTGCACTAATACTAATATCATTGCATCAAGGACTGTTTTGGCCCTGCTTATTTCAAATTAATCTGGCATGGCTCTATCCAAATCTTCACCGTCACCTTTATTCAAATCCAGCTGGACTACCCTTAGAAAAACTGTGTTGTTTGTTCTCAATAAAACTATCCTCTAATCTAAAGTGTCTGGAGATAATTTTGTTCTCTAACGGTTATGGTTTGCGACTCTCTCTCTCTTCCCCTCCCCCTTTTAAAAATAATCCACAAATATCCCTTCCAAAGCAAGAACCCAAAAACATAGACATCTGGTCATGATATTCTGCTGACTGTAGGGGAGTCAACCCAAGCTAATTGCTTTTTCTTCTGCTTCCATTTCAGAAAAAAATCAAATACCTTCCCTCACTAATGGAAAATAAACAAAGACATTCTCCAGTGTGTATTTATTACATTATTTAAAAGTTTTGCTTGCCATGCAAATAACTCTTTAAAAGTACAAATAGGAAACATATACAGTGCTATCAGCTACAACATGTGTTCATTCATTCATTCACATCCACTTTCCTGCTTAACTGGATCAGCTGTTCAGTAAAATTTTAGGATAAGAAAAGGAACATTATTTCAGAAAAGGAAGAAAGCAAGGAAGGAAAGAGGCTGATGGGCTTTGGGCAACTGGCTTCCAGACCACTGCACCAGTCCTGTAAAGAGATGAAAACACCCATTGAAAAGGATGGAAGAGAATCTACTGTAGGACCGGAAGGTTCAGTAAGTACCAGACTTACTATCACAGATATATCAAAGGTTGATAAATTCTGTAACTAGTTCATGATTTTTTCCACAAAGTGCATGATAAATTCACTGCAAGTGATCATCACACACAAACGACAGCAAAAAGCAGAAATCATACAAGTGAGGCATATTACCATATTCCAACATGTCCTCATCCAAAACTGAACAGAGAGTGGCACTCATCCAGCTCAGAAGGACGCACATGGGTCTTCTGCAGACTGACTGAGGACTGTTCTCCCGTTGTTAGGTGTAAACAAGCACTCCGTGGCTGCCTTGGCAAGATTTTACATTACCTGATCTTTAGTCTCTTAGTTTACACTGCTCTGATACAATGGAAGGCCACCTGCACTTACCATAATAAAGTGTGCAAGGCACGAGTGACTCGTGTATTGTTTTCCAGCTGCTACCTCCGTGCTCTGTATCAAAGTGCAGTAACTTTCTGGGCTCTTACTCTTTCTTTCCAGGGCAAGCTCAAGCTCAAAGAATGATGCTTCCCTTTGTACTCTGACTACAGGGGACAGGACGTTAGTGATTTGTTTACATACGGACATGCAAAGGTTTTTAGGGGGCAACTGGGTTAAAGCAAAAGGACCTGCTGCATGAGGACAATTTTTCCTCTCCAAAAACCAAAACACATCTTACAGTTTTCTCACACACGTGGCAGCTACCAGGGTCTCTGTAAGGTTTCCGACTGGCTGGCTTTACACAGAGCTACTCCAGCAGCGCTTAACAGCCAGTGAAGACGCAGGACTAGAATCCCGTAGCTGGGTTCTCCTTGCTCCCCTGAAACGTGGCAGGCAGCACCTTCCCCGTCAGACCTAGTGGGGAGTTAAGATGTGGGAACCGAAGGAGCCCAGCAACTCTCAGGACTGGAGGTGTGCAACACTTCACAGGGCCTAAATCCTTGCAGGTGCTGAATGGTAGCTGTGACGGCTCGGTCTCTCTCAGAATCAGGCCCCACCAACTAAAGGCAGCCGCCTCTGCATCACAGTTTAGGAAAGGAAATGAAGAGGAGTACCATATCCAATCAGAACGGCCTGGCTATGTTTCTTTGACTTTGCCTGCCTCACCAACAACAGATTACTTTTTACTGAGGTTAACTCAAGGCTTCTCAACCCTAACTCTGTAGCCCTGTAGGGATCTGTAAGACATATATCAGGTACACTTTGTCTTGCAAGCAAAGAAATCTCAACATTAGGGCCAGTTTATGGAGAAATGCTTCTTCTCTCAGAGACATTTTAATAGGAGCAGGAAGTTTTAAAGGGGAGAAGCTTCTAAACCCTTATCTAGTCCATGGCTATTCATTTGTCACAAACAGCCACTGTATCTTAGCTCCAAAGGGGTAGCTGTGTTAGTCTACTGCAGAAAAACAGAGTCCTGTGGCACTTTTCAAGACTAACAGAAATCTAACATCAGAAATTGCAACATTAAAAAACCAATAGGGGAACACTTCAATCTCTCTGCTCACTCCATTGACGACTTGCTAATAGCTGTGCTGAAACTGATGAATAACAAATCACAGCTTCAAAGAGAAACTGCAGAACTCGAATTTATATGCAAATTCGACTCAGTTGCCTTGGGGTTAAACAGGGACTATGGATTTTTCTCTCATTACAACAGGTGATTTGACCTCACCTTCCTCTATCTGCTGTTCCCCAGTGTTTGAATCCTAACATCTATTTTGATTTGCTGTTACAGCCTGACCTGATCCTATGTCATACACTTCCCTGCATTTAATTTCCTCCCATTCTGTAAATTTCCCATCTTCAAAGCATCTGACAAAGTGGGATTTTCTCCCACGAAAGCTCATGCGATAAATAAATCTGTTAGTCTTTAAAAGTGCCACAGGACTCTGTTCATATCTTAGCTGACATTTTCACTAATCCTTGGAAACAAGCCACCTCACTGTACCACACTCAGAATGTCCTCAGGGACAACAGAGTCATAAAAAGGTTAACTTCATTGCCTCTCTAGGGCAAGACCTTGTCCCCTTTGTTCTTTTGGGCTTAATTTAATTTTCCACATGATATCACCCAGAGATATTGCATTAGCATTCCTCATGAAGCTGAAGTTTATCCCTCTTATCCCACTGTCACTCTCAAACGGGATCTAAAAATTGTGACAATCAGTAAAAAGGTCTGCCTGGTAAAGATGCAAATTATGGTCGCACAAAGTTTTAGTCTAGCTATGGAAAGGCTGGTTAATTCCTTCATTAAACATTTCAATTGGGTAAGACTGTACTTGTACAGAAAGGCACCTAGCTGGGGAATACACTGAAGTCTTTCCCAGACAGCTACACTGGACAGAGTCAGAAAAGCCAGCAGTCTATCTCGTAACACTGGAAACTACTCAGAGGGGGCAGAGGCAGAATGGATCTTGGGCGGAAACTTCCGAGGAACACTTAGCTCCAGCAGAAAATTGTTTTCACAATTCATACATCACTTCGTCTTGTAATTCAGTATTTACCCAATGCTTCAGTATGGTGTAAGGGAGCTTTTCACCATTGGAGGTGCGCATATCAGACGAAATACAACACCAAGATCTTGATCACCTGCAGTCATTAAAGATCTCATGATACTTTTCATAAGATTAGAGGGGTGTTAGCTTTGGTGTAGCAGTCCAGTGCCAGTTGTGGTAAGTTTGGTCTGCTTGCTTACCTGAATTCCTCCCTGCCAGGTAACTTGATACAGTACTCTTTGTTTTAACCTGTCCCTGTGTGGTGTTACAATGCTGTAACTCCACCCCAGTGATGGCTGTATTCTGGAGTGAAACAATCTTTACACTACCTGAATGGTGGTTTGGTATTAGTTTATTACATTTACTAACTGTTTTGGGATTCTCTGGGATGAAAGACACTACATATATTACCATTACTGAGCTCTATTCTGAGGTCTTTAATCAGTTTCAACTCAGTCCTTTCTTAAGGACTTCCAGATTCAGCCCATTATGTTACAGAGGATTGGAGAGCAGATGCTGACAGACAAATAGAAGGTTCCCCAGCTCTCCAACCTGCAAATAGTTTTCCAAAAATACAGTGTTTTGTTTTTAAGCCCATATCTTGCAAATCTACTTAACCACCAGGAAACTTTAGAGGATCAGCCTTCCATATTTTTAGAACCCAGCAAATAGCACAGGACTGCTCACAGAATATTTTTTTCCAGCTCAGGGGTACATGAAAACAGCCCATTACTACCCAGCTGGTATTACTGTTCAGTACAAAATCCTTTTCCTAGATGTCCAGTGACTTTCACGGCAAAGAGCACTTGCATATGCCATGAATGCATAGTGTACATCCCTGCAAGAAAACAGCCTGATTCCCTACCATCTTTCACCTTGTGTAGTGACACCTATGCAGAGCGAATATAAAGTGCAGCCATTCTGATGGTGGCATTTTAAATCCATATTGCATGGGTATAAGTGACTACATAGGGCAAGAGGCAGTGGAGAACAAGCCTCCATACTGTATGTATAGAACAGGAAACTACATAAGAGGTGGCCCAACATGAGCTATCTGGCATGATACAAGAACTTAAAACTGCCAAGACAATTTAAGGATGGTGTTTGAGAGGAAATTAGTGAACAATTTCTAATTCCAGGAAGCTCAACCACAGATCTGTACAGGATATCCACATACAGCCCGGTCAACTTGTGGGGCTGTGTCTAGTAAAATGAATAGAAGCAATTGGCATTCTTCCTACCTTGGCACTGAAAACACACAGCAGTCAATCAATACAAGAGACTGCCCTAAATTCCAGGAGGACAAAGTGCCACTAAATATTTAAACAAGGATTTTAAGAGAGTCCAAAATACATAAAGCAAAAGCTATGACATTTAATAATAATTCAATGCAGCTTTCCCTAAATCCCCTTCCAAAATTGCTTGTTTCCTTATATACTGCTATGCAATTATTAAAAGTATATAATAAAACCATAGTAATAAGCTGAATTCTAGGCCCAGTTCACGCAGCCATATAGGGCTTACTGGTCCCACAAAGCCTCAAAAAAGCACCAGAACAATTGATTCTGCGGGTCGGCAACCCTTGCCCAACCCCTGTGCTGGTCCCTCCTCCCCGACCTTTAGCCAGTGCCAGCAGCCCCTTCCACCGAAGAAAAGGAGCCACTGCTTGAAAATTCGGTGGTGGACACAGCTGGAGTGTGTGTGTAGGAAGGTGGGGGGTGGGGGAGGAGACTTTCCCTGGGTACACTGCAGAAAGCAGCCACCTGGAGCGACTCTTCTCAATAGTGTGAGATCCTCAGGCACGCCGCAGAAAAAACCGGCCTGGAGTTGCTCCTCCCCAGGCATGCCGCTGAAAGGACCTGTCCCCAAGCACAATGCCGAAAGGAGCCACTCCGGGCAGCTGCTTTCCATGGCATGCCCAGGGACCCCTGATCCAGCCACTGAGAGGAGCTGCTCCGGGCAGCTTCTTTCCACAGTGTGCCTGGGGACCGTGGCCAAAAGGTGCTGCCTGGAGCAGCTTTCAGTGTCAGGAGTGGCAATTTGGATGGTGCTATGTGCCGCTCCAAATGGGCCAGGGATTGCCTACCCCTAAAGAAATAGAAAGTAACTATGGGATTGAGAACTGAGGTCAGTAAGTCCTCTGTCCCAATCAAGGAAGTGGGGTGTTGCATAAAATTATAACACTAAAGTATTCCCCTACAAACCAATTATTTATCTATCATTTACGCAAGTGAAAGTCTCAAGAGGTGCAACATAGACGAAAAAGGAGAGTGGAAGGATAATAAATACAGGGTCAGCTAGGGTCATAATCTATAACTCCTATGAATAAAAGGGGTCTGTGATGTTTCTTGAAAGTGGGAGGAGATGTTTGTAAGGGTGAATGAGTTCCCAAACGCAAAGCCTGTTAAAACAAAGCCTGGTTGCCTGTCAGCCTCTAACACAAACTCCTGAAGTTTACAACACAACATAGGATTCTTAAGAACGGGCTTCCATCAGAGTGAGAGACTCCAGAAGAAGGTGTCGAATGTGCCATTAACCACTGCAAAAAACCAACTGTGCAGATTATCAAATCAGTCCACCTTGTGCAGGCAGCAAATGTAAAGAAAGCTGGACAAGAACAATGTGAACCTGTGAGTGATCGATGCTGTGCCTCCTCCATTCTGACCACGCTGCAAGTGGGGGCGACGCGTTGCCAGCAGCTTGGAAAAGAGAATTGCAATAGTCAAGACTTAAAGTTACAAGGAGGCAGGTGCTGCTGGTACAAGCGTCTCACAGATAAATAATGGTGCAGTCTATGCAAACTGGCCACTTGGAAATCAAATTTTGTACCACATCTGATGTGAAGAGCATGGCTGAACGTAGCACCAACGTTCTTAATTTTATTCACCAACGGAAACTTTTCAATAAGCAGAATACAAAGGAAGTGAGAACACCCTCCCAACGATTACCATTAATCTCTGCATTACAGCAGTGCTGAGAGACCCCAATCAGGATTCAGGCCCTACTGTGCTACGTGCTGTACACATACACAAGCGGTTACGTTTCCTGCCATGAAGACTTGGGTGCTGACTAGAGCTGGTCATGATTTTTTTCTTACAAACCTTTTTCCCCCCCACCAGAAAATACTGATTCATCTAAGCTGAAACTTTTCACAAACCAGGACTGGTTTCTACAAGTTTCCTGACTCAAATTTTTTTTTTAAAGTATATTTTTGAAAGTTTCATTTTGACATATTCGAAACAAAAAATTCTGGCTAACTAGTTCAAAATGACTTTTTGTTTCAAGATTTAAGCTATAGTAAAAAAAAAATCCTTAATAAAAAAGTTGAAGTAGAACCAAACATTTTCAAATTATTGAAACAAAACATTTCCATTGGCCCAAGAGGCCAAGGGGAGGCGCAAGAGGGGAGATTCTGAGTTTGTTTAAATTTTTGAAATTCCAACTTTTAGTCCTGGTTCGGGACAATAACGAATTCAAAATCTCAAAAATATTCAGAGAATGAGAAAACCAGTCCCTGCCCAGCTCTCATGCTGACAAAGAGCTACTTAAATCCCCATTTAGGCTTAAATTTAAAAAAAAACAAACCTGCTGCTGAAATCAAGAGGAGCTACGAGTGCTCAACCTCTCAGAAAGTCAGACAAATTTTATTCAGGAGCCTACTCTTGATGCATCCAAGTTTGAAAACTGACTTATCCGTGGTGACATACCAGGCACCACAGGCTGGACCAGAGACCAGGAATCCTGACTCCTAGCTCCCTTTGCTAAACCCTAGGCTGCATTTCTTCCAACAATTATGCTACAATTCTCTGCCAATCAGTTATATGAAAAGGAACTTTTATATTAACAGGCTGGTCTTTGGTTAGATAAGGAGTCTGGTGGCATTGTTACAATAAATTGAGTCCTTAACGCATGCAGGTTATTTACACAAGCTTTCCCACATCATATTCCTATGCAGACTGCACGAGGCACCACACAACTAGAAATGCTAATTCCTCCAATTTACAAAACTCCTTTTCACACATGCTCAAGTGGCTGAGTTTCTCTGTCCCCCTAGGGGAAGCAGTGTGGTGAGCAAAAGGCAAGCATGCATTCTTCCCAGCCTAAGAAAAGAAAAGCTCTTCCCAAATAAACAGGAGAAATCATTTCAAATTTCGGGGTCCCACTTTAGAGCTGCAAAGTGCTCTGGAGAGGGGAGTGAGAGCAGCGCCTACCTCTGGTGGGCTTGACCCCAGGCGGGGAGCCAAAAAGAGGCTGATTTAACAGAACAATTAATCATGATTAGCCGACCAGGTCTTGGACCGGTCCAAGGCACACTGCACTGCATCTTCTCTGGTAGGTGTCAGGCAGTATGTCATAAGGACAAGCCCTACAGCCATCTCCGTACTGCCTGCTGGCTCTGCCCAGAGAGCTAAAGCAATTTAGCAGCCTTTCTTCAAGCCAGAGCAGCCTTAGTGCTCTAACCAGTTATGTAGGACTTCAGTATTTACTGCAGCATTCAGGGCCATAAAGTAAAGAATGGTGCTTTCTTGTCTGTCCATGCAATCTATCTATCCATTCTTCCATCCACCCAAGGATGTGTCCAGCACTGTGGCTATGTCTACACTTGGCCAAATAAGTCGACTTTAAGTCAACCTAGCATGTCTACACTATAAAATTAAGTCGACTTCAAGGGGACCTTGCCAAATCGACTTAAGAGGGTCCACACTGGATGTCTAAGTCGACTTCTAGGGGCTAGGTCAGGGCCGTCCTGTGGGGGAAACGGGGCCCAGGGCCAAGTGGCCAAAGCGGGGCCCCCACCCCTCATGCTGGAGGGGAGCGTGATGGGCCGACCGGCCCACTCCGCCCGCAGGGAGCCAGCCCCAGAGGCCGAGGGTGCCTGTTGGGGGGAGGAGGCGGGGAAATCTGGCTCCAGCTCTGCCCCCGGCCCGGGAGGCTGCCTGCAGGAGGGAGCCGGCAGCCCCGGCCCCAGAGGTCGAGGCTGCCTGCTGGGGGAAGCCGGCAGTGTGGGGCAGGCCAGCCCAGAGGCTGGGCCTCACATGCTCCGCCCCTGGACCTGCCTGCTCCGCCCTGGGGGTGGAGAGGGCCGGCCAAGGGGCCGGGCATAGCCCTTCTGGCCGTGGGAGGAGGGAACTGTGGCGGGCGCGGGCCCCACACTGCCCCACTGGAAGAGGGACAGCGCGGGGCCCACATAACCGTGGGGCCCGGGACGACCGCCCCGTTTGCCCCCCCCCCCCAGGGATGGCCCTGGGCTAGGTGGACCTGGGACTGGTCCATGGTGGCGGGGGGGGCACCCCTTCCAAAGTGCCAGGGGACTCAGCATTTGCCCCATTGTACCCTGGTACAATGGAGGCTGAGCAGGACAGGGACAGTGGCAGGGCATAGGAGTGGGGCGGGCAGGGCTGTGTCCTGCCCTGTGGAGTGGGGGCATGCCAGGCTCTAGCTGTGCCAGCCACCCTGGCAGGGAGGTCAGTGGGGGAGCCCTGGGGCCCTTTAAGTCGACTTAAAGTCGATTTAGGGCTAATCCACACCCACGCTGGCTAAGTCAACTTAATAAAGTCGATTTAGCCAGTAAAGTCGACTTTAAACCAGGTTTAATAAAGTCAACTAAATTTCCTTAAGTCGACTTAAGCAACAGCTTAAATCGATTTAAGGAAATTGTAGTGTAGACGCAGAGTAAATTAAGTTGACTTAAGCAGGTTTAAGTCGACTTAATTTGTAAGTGTAGACGCACCCTGTGGTATCTGGGCACAATGTCAATGACCCCTTCCATGAGAAAAAGATTTTCTGTGTCCTTTTCATGTTGTGTGTCCATGAATACCCATGATTACAGCCTCTCACAGGAGGCACTGTTTAGATCCTTAGTGATAGCAAAATGATTGCATTTTGCACCTTTGCCTATAGCACTGCCCTACATTATAAACTTCTGCATTCCGAGGACATCTGTATGCAAAAAACCCCCAAATTGTCCTGTTCCAGCCTGTGAGATGGCCCTAAGGCCAGAAAAAGGAGTTGCAAGCAAGCAGTCTCTGCAAAGATCATTTTAGGATTTTCCTGGGACCATACAGAAAAGAAAACAGAGATTATCAACCTTTTTGCTTGTAAAGAATAGTCAAATGAAACTGTTATCCAGCCAGGCAGGGCAGCTCCAACTCTCCCAGAAGTAGTATAAGTTATTTGCTAGGGAACCAGTGATGAATATCCACCCTAATTTAGCATCTTGGTCCCAGAGATGACACTCAAGTCAGAGAAAGAAGAAAGGAAGTAAAAAGGGGAGGATATTAAACCTCAAAGCTTGAGGTAATTTTGAAAACTGAATATAGGGAAATATATCTGTGTGCAATGGTTGCAATAACACAGTAAACCTTCAGAAAGTGTTTGAACCAAACATCTGAAAAACAAACAAGGAGCCTGAGGCACTTTTAAAGAATAACACATTTCTTTATCCCATGAACTTTTGTGGGTAAAATCCCACTTGGTCAGATGCATGAAATGGAAAACTACAGTATGGAATAACTGTATAAATATCTAATTTATGTAACTATATAAATAAATAAATAATTTTGGAAAACAGACGACCACTCTCCAGGACTAGGGAGATCAATATGGTCAGTAGTGGACACTCTTCTAGGACTAGCAGAAAAAAAAGAAAAAAGCAAATAGAGAATAGAAATGTGTTAAATGTAAACTATTAAAAAAAAGATTTGTTTTTGTTTTTTTAAATTTGGCAAGGTAAGGAAAAGGTTTCTGCGCTTGTTGCATTTTAAATTAAGATGGTTAAAAGCCAGCGTTTTTTTTTCTGCACAGTAAAGTCAATGCTCAGTTGTAAACGAGAAAGAACCCACCAGCATCTTTTGTTCAGTGTCACGAGCATTTCAGAGTTACGAGCAACTCCACTCCTGAGGTATTCATAACTCTGAGGTGAACTGTACAGTATAACCCAGAAGTCCAGTTGTTCTCTCTGTACTGGTGTGTGCAAAGGTCCTGTGTCCCATTTCTTATTGGCAGTTCTTGACTGAAGTTGCGGGGAAGCTGAAAATAAGCAAATGTTGCTTCAAAAGCTGCTTATGCTTCCAGCCATCAGTCATATTTCATAAGCTTGCATCTTAGGGAGAAGAAAGGGACTAGAGTTCCTTTTTTCCAAGTGGCACAAGAAGCCCACAGAAACAACCACTTTACTTGGGCCATTTCTGTGCACTGTCATGTTTCTTTTCTATCGTAGGTACTCATAAGGCCATACAATGACAGCATCTATGTCCACTGCAACCCTAAGAACACTCGAAAGGCAGGGATACTATTATCTGCATGGGAACTGAGGCACAGACAGAGACTGCAGGTGAAAGTGATACAGACTGCCAAAGGGGGAAAGACCACAAAAGGATGTTTAGTGTGGTTAGAGGCCATGGGGGGGTTGTACACAGAGTCCAACTGCCTTACAACAAATTACAAAGTGACTCGCCTTTTCTGCTCGATAGCATCAGAGCAGGAAACCAAAGGGTTGGGTCGGGTGGAAAAAGAAGGTGGGGATTTCAGTGCTCATGCAAACAAAGGACTGGCGGAGCTAGCTGAAAACAACGGGCAACTGCTGCAGACAGGTTTCGTCTCCATGCCTCGGTCCCTGATTTCCGCCACCGTAGCTCCTCCCTTGTAATCCTAAAGGCAGCATCTTCAGTCACTGTAAACTGCAGCTATGATAACTGACACCAGTTGAAGAGCACAGAAGCTCAACATCTGCTAAACGGAGACATTTGGTTGCATGGACAAATGTTGCACTAAGGAGTCAGACAAGCCTGAAGTGGGTATCACTGAATTCATTTCATTTGTGACTACAACTATGTGGGAATCCAGGTCCCACGGAAGCCAAAGAACATTAATTCACTGTGTCGGCTGTGAGCCAGGCACATTCCCTCATATCAGTTGATTTTTTTTTTTTAAAGTAAAAGCTTGTGGAAACATAAGCCTTTCAATAGCATTGAAACACTTGGTAGCCGTTTTCAGGATGGCCAGGGATGAAAACAGTGTTATTTCTGGAAGACAGCCATGTCAGCTACACACAGAGTGTAGCTGCACATTAAAGCCATTGAAGTGTTGTGGCTGGATAATTCCCAATGAAATGAGGAATCACAGAAAAATAAAATGGAGGAGGGTGCATAAGCAGGAAATATTTGCCCTAAAAAATGTGTCAATGTCATTACTTAATCTTTTAAAGGATTGGATATTGTATATGGAAAACAAAGCTTTATTGATAAAATGATGCTAAATTTGAAAATCAAACTAAATATTGATTCATACAGTCATTTCTCCCTGCTGAGATGAGATCAGGAATGCCAAGCATTTCACACTTTATGCTTTCACAGTTTTTGACTATGCCAGCAAAGAGATCAGACTCAGGCCTTGTCTACACAATCAGATTATAGCGCAACTTCTGAACTGCGCTATAAGAAGCACGTGATGTTTATCGCGGTGTAGCGCATACACACGTTGCTCCTTGTTCCGTCACAGAATTCCTCGCTGTAATGCGCATTAGCGCACTGAATTCTGGGCACGTATCCCAGCGTTCCATTTTCCCTGAGTACGCGCTTGGAATCATGGGATGAAGGAAAGGAGCACATAGCAGCATGGGTAAACTGGATGTTTCCCATGGTGCAGTGCGTTTCCCTAGCATCTTCCGCGTTGCCAGTAGCAACTCGCGCCTATTTTCAATAGTGTTTGCACGGAGCGCGCCATTGGAAAGAAACAAAATCAGCATCAGCATGGATCCTGCTCTGGTCTCCACTCTCGCCCTCCACATGCTGAACACATCTCGGATGGTTGCTCATTACGTTCTTAGCTCCCATCCAGAGGATGACACAGAGGAGCAGCGGCTGATCGATGCCATGCAGAGCAACAGCACCGCGTTGCTCAGCACCTTCACCGACCATCTGCACACGGTCCAACGCCATTTCTGGTCGCAAGAGACGAGCACCGAGTGGTGGGATCGCATTGTTATGCAGCTGTGGGATGACGAGCAGTGGGTACAGAACTTTAGAATGTGGAAAGAAACATTTCTGGAACTGTGTTCAGAGTTGGCACCTGCCCTGCGACGTAAAGACACCAACATGAGATCAGCCCTCACTGTGGAGAAGCGTGTAGCGATAGCTCTTTGGAAGATGGTGACTCCTGACTGCTACCGGTCGGTTGCAAACCAGTTTGGAGTCGGGAGGTCCACCGTCGGAGTAGCCCTAACACAAGGCTGCACAGCCATCAATCGCGTGCTGCTACGGAGGACAGTGACGTTGGGGAATGTCAGTGAGATTGTGGACGGCTTTGCTGCCATGGGATTCCCTAACTGCGGGGGAGCCATAGATAGCACACACATCCCTATTTTGGCACCGGATCATCTCGCTACCGAGTACATCAACAGGAAGGGCTACTTCTCCATGGTGCTGCAAGCACTCATGGATCACAGAGGGCGTTTCACTGACATCAATGCTGGGTGGTCGGGAAAGGTGCATGATGCCCGCATTTTCAGGAACTCCGGTCTGTACCAGAAGCTGCAAGGGGGTACCTTTTTCCCCGATAGAAAAATTACAGTGGGGGATGTGGAGATGCCCACAGTTATCCTCGGAGACCCAGCCTACCCACTGATGCTCATGAAGCCGTACACCGGCAACCTAGATCAAAGCAAGGAGCGGTTCAATTACAGATTGAGCCGCAGCAGAATGACTGTGGAGTGTGCCTTCGGCCATTTAAAAGGCCGCTGGCGCTGTTTGTATGGGCGGCTGCAGTTTGTCGGAGGACAACATACCTGCTGTGATTGCGTCTTGTTGTGTCCTCCATAATATTTGTGAAAGTCAGGGAGAAAAGTTTTGCCCAGTGTGGGCTACCGAGGCACAGCGCCTCGAGGAGGCATACGAACAGCCAGCCACTAGGAGTATTAGGGAGGCTAAAGGGGAAGCTTCTCGCATAAGGGAGGCACTCAGGGAGCATTTCAGTCACGCCCTCCCCTAGTTTTCTTTTAGGATGCATCTGCTGCACCTTGTGAAAGTAGCCATGTGTAAAAATAAAGCCTTAATGAAATGATTTTATTCTGTTTTCATTCAGACTTTGAAGGTTGGTGTTACAGGTGTGTGTAGCTGCGGGGCTCTAGAAAGTACGGGGAGGGGGGAGAGCTAGTTGTTGGAATGCTATGGTGGGACGGGTGCACTTCATAGAAATTCTTATAGGGACTACGGGGGGTGGGAGGCAGACGTGGCTGCAGTGTCTGTAGTGGAGCCCTAACATTAATCGCCTGGGACTGCAAAGCGACCATGCTCTTGAACAGTTCTGTTTGCTCCTTCATCACGCTTATCAGTTCCTCGGTCTGTGTTTTCCACATCTGCTGGTACTCAGCTCTGAATGCTCTGGTCGCAGAGGAGGATTCCTGTGCTGTTTTCAAGGACTCCTGTGTAGCTTTCAACACGCCCTGAAACATATCGTCCCTGTTCCTTCGTGCACGCTGCCGAATGTTTCTCATTCGGGCAGCGGGGGTAGACAACGGCCTTCTCAAGGTCTGTCCTAAAAAAACAAATAATTGTCAAGCTGCTCTTTACACATAGCCAGGATAAGAAAATTAAACTTCCAGTAGCACATTACTCTGGAAGGTGCAGTGCGGTCAACACCCTATGCCTTGCTGAAGCGGACAAGGTACGTCCTAGTAGACAGCTTTACTGGGGGCTAATAATCAGCATTGGACACAGAGATGGAACCAGATATCGCTCTCCTCAGAGTGCCCCTGCTTGCTAGAATACATCTCCTACATGCCGCGGGCAGTCAGCCGGGACCGTATGCTGCAGCACTGTTTGCGGCCATGGTTCCCAGGGCTGTGCTTTGCAGCTGGCGGGGCAAAGTGTCCGTCTTTGGGAGCGTTGGCACAAACGCCATCCCATCCAATCTGAGTACTAGGCTCTGGAGGTACATTGAAGAATCATTTACTGACCTACATGCAGATGATTACTTCACAATCATTGCTTGTGTTGATGCCCTCCTCATGGATGGGGAGTAAGGAGCGTGCACAGCTGGGAGACACAGCAAGCACCCCCGCAACGCACAGTGATATTTTAACGTGAGATAGTCTTTTAGCATTACAAAGCAGAAACTTACCAGAGCCCCCCTCAGCTGACTCAAGGGACATGCTGCAATTCATGTCTTCTAGAGAGGACGTATCAGCAGGGGTGCAGAACAGCTCCTGGCTACACGCTGCCTCGCTTTGCCCCGGGTTCTCCTCCGTCTCCCCCACCACCTCCTCAAGGTCCTCATCCAACTCCATTGTGACATTGACTTCATCTGTGGTTACAGATGTGTCCACTGTGGTGTTTGGAGTTGTTGTGGGGTCACCACTGAGGATGGCTCCGATCTCCTGATAGTACCTGCATGTAGCAGGCGCTGATCCCGATCGCCCGTTTCCCTCCTTCGCTCTCTGATAGCTGATTCTTAGCTCCTTCACCTTTGATCTACACTGCAATGTGTCTCTATCATAACCTTTCTCCGTCATTGCCCGAGAAATCATGCCAAATGTGTCGTAATTTCGTCTGCTGCCGCGAAGCTGCGTCTGCACAGCGGACTCTCCCCAGATGCTGATCAGGTCAAGCACCTCTGCCGTGGACCAAAGGGGTGCGCGTCTTCCGCGACGGGTCGCCATTGCTACTGGAAACGCTGCTGCACTCCAATGCACTCCACGAGGAAAAGACCAGGAAATGAAACTGACGAAATATTTGAAAATCCCGGGATTCAACTGTGGGCGGGGACAGTTTCGTCACTGCCAAAGAGCGGGCGGGGGGAAGTCCAGAGAGGACGACTTGGGAATGATGGGACATTTCCAGAGGCCGATCATTGCGTGGTAAGCGTACACATGAGCACAAATGCGCAACAGATGATACGCAACAGCTGTTACCACTCTCGTCGGAGTGGTTGTTGGATTGCGCTACAACAAGGCGCTTATCGCGCAACATCAACGTTGCACGTCTGTACACTGTGCTAGTTAACGCGCGGTAATGATTTTTAACGCGCAATACGGTGATCGTGTAGACAAGGCCTCAATGTACTCAATCATTTATAACCCTAAAATAAAAAGGTGACTATTCTTGGAGGAGAGGTCAAGAGGGTAAAACTTCACAGCTGATCTCTGCGGGGGCTCTGGTCTCAAATGCTTTTAAGAACTCATCATACCAAATCCAGTGCTCCAGGGTTCATCCAAATTGATGCTATGCATGCAAACACACAGGGCAAACGAAATCAAATACACATACAGATGGGAAGGCGCTCTGAACAAGGACTATGCCTTCTTTGTTCGGAATTAGTAATTTTAAAACAACCCAAATGCAATGTTGCCCGATGCTAGCTCTCCACCATTTCCAGTGTTTCATGGCACAAATACTTGGAATGTTAGAGGGTTAGCAAAGATGGGCATAAACTGCAAAACTGAGACCCAGATTCAAAAACATTTACCCAAGCAACCAAATTTGGGGAGAACCAATCCAGATTTTTGACTTGGTCTTTGGCTGTATTAACCTTGGGGAAGTATTATCTTAATCTGACTATCAGCACTGTATAAGAAGGGGCAAATCCTGCAGTCCTTGCACAAACAACACTCCAACTGAAGTCAGTCCCATACTACCCAACTAAGCCAATCACATTTAAATTAGCAATACACACAGCCACACACAAAAGAACTAACATGCTGCATCCTTTGTGAAAAGAAGCAACCTCAGAGCCCATGAAAGCTCATGAGAAAAATAAATTTGTTAGTTTCTAAAAGTGCCACAGGATTCCTTATTTGTTTTGTGAGAGGCTTTATTTTGTCTATGCTTCATTCCCAGCCTGTTGTCTTTTGCTCTTTACAGACCAAATAGAATACGAATTTGGTAGGGTTCAATTAGCCAAATAATGTGCAAGGCGTTGCAACAGATATATACAGCTGCTCTGGTTGAGTTCCGGTAGCGGACCTTCTAAAAAAACAGAACACAGTGAGCACTACTAGAGGCCTCACAAAGAAGTTAAAGGGATATTACCCCATTCTTATATACTGCATTCCCCTAGTGGTTTTCAAACCACAGGTCAGGACCCAGTACTGCGTCACGGCACCTCCTGCTGCCAACACTGAAAGACTGGAATGCATTGCTGAAAGATGTAATTGTTGGGTTGTGGGCATCATTTTTTTTTTCAACTGTGTCCTAAGGAAAAAAAGTTTGAAAACCACGATGTCATCTAGCCTTACATCATGGCACATCATAGGTAAACAAGGGGCCAGACTACAAGCATTTGCTACCAAAAGTAGTGCTTAGTGCCAAGAATATAGCCACAATAAATTATTTGTATTACTTATGGCAGTAGGCACAATGTCTGGTAATGTTTGCAGGATTGGAGTCAAATTGTAAGATCCTTGGATCAAGGTCTGAGTTAGATTCTGCTCTCACTGTCTTTATTCTCTCTGCAAGGTACCAGTCATCCCCAGGGCACTTTGTGTTAAATACATTATGGACTATTACTATTTGCCTACTATTCATTTGGGTTTCTTTTTCCTGCACGTCTAAGAAAACATCCAACCTGGCAATGTCACAGGTTTTTTCACACTCTGCCGAGTGTGTGATTTCAGGATTTAAAATGCATTAAACATATATGCCGAAATGGTCAAAAATGGCCCCTCTGCTTGGGTGCCTCCATTTCTGGGTGCTCAATTTGAGACTGGTTTCTGCAGAAAGCACTGAAGTGGTGGGTGCTCTGAAAATCATGTTCAAAGTGTCTCAGACTAGGCAGCTAGAAAATGAAGCACCCAAAATCCATGAACCCTTCTGAAAAATGGGTCTATAATACATTATTTCCTCCCACCCCCAATACAACAGGATGCAGTCCCTAACAGATGAGCATTCTTAAAAGGCCTGACATGCTAGTCCTTCTAGATTCATACCATTAGGGATTCTTAACACTCCATTCAACGGAAGCAGGCTGCTAGAGAATGGTGAACTTCCTGAATGGCACAATTGGACCAGATAGAACAAACAAGGAGTCCTGTGGCACTTTAACAAATTTATATATCATATGAGCTTCCGTGGGAAAAAATACAACTTCGTCAGATGCTTGAAATGGGATTTTCTCCCACGAAAGCAACTGCAATAAATAAATTTGTTAGTCTCTAGAAGTCCCACAGGACTCCTTGTTTGTTTTGCTGAACTAGACTAACATGGCTACCCCTCTGGAACTTGTCACCATGGGCCACATAGGCATCTCTCTGCCATCTGTTCTTAATTTTTAAAAAATCTCAGCTATTCCACTCTTCTTTAAGACTGCACGCCATTCAACAGGGACACTGTTTGTAATGGAATGGTATAATAAAAGTCTGTGCCACCCTGCACAGGTTAAATGACAGCCCCTGGTTTCACTTGATTGTAGGTTGTCTTCATGGAGCACCATGTGAGGATTTTACTGTTTTTAAGAAGAAGCATAAAGCTGACTGCCCACAAGCTTCAGAAAGCAAGTGTTCTGAGCAATGTGTACAACGCTCACTGAAAGGGAAGTTTTCTCAAAAGAGGTGGGACAAGGAGGTGCAATTCTGCTGCAGGCTCCATCAACTTCTTTCTTCCATATTTATAACAGTCTGATACCCTGGGCCTTCCTATGTGCAATGCAGCCCATGTTCTCTGCTACTCCTTAGCTATGCCTCAGGCATTTCAGCAAAACAAACAGAGTCCAGTGGCACTTCTAAAGGCTAACAAATTTATTTATCGCATGAGCTTTCATGGGAGAAAATCCCACTTCGTTAGACACTTTGAATTTCACCATCCCACCCAGTCTTTACTGATGTATTATGTCCATTTATTGCATAGCTCCTATTCTTCTTCTTGAGGGACAGTGTATAAATCCTATAGTTCCTCCCTCTCCCTTTATTTAGGAGTTGCTATCAAATGATGAATCCGAGGCTCCAACCTTGGTGACAAAGAAGAAAATGAAAGAACATCCTGCTCACTGATCTAAGATCTCCGTTTTAATTTATGCCATTTTACACCTACTTTTAGCCATGTAGCATTTAAGCTACACCATCATACGTCCCCTTACATACACACATTGGTAAGTGGGTGCAAAGAAGTTAGTTAGCTGACTAAAGTAGATTGTGCCCCTTTAATAATAGCATTTGAGAACTTGCTCACTCATTTCCAGTGTCACAATGCAAGGGAGAGCTGCTGTCTGCTCATAACATTTGAGAACTATGACACCACCACAAGACCATTTTACATCTCAAGTCATGAGGGGCTGTTCCCAGAATATGCCTCCCAGACAGAATCACATGTAATTTATGTCTCAGCAGGAAATATGCACCCTTCCAGACACTATTGGCTTGGCTCCTTTTTTTCCAGACAAAAGATTTCCCCCTAGAGCTTCACAGGGAAAGGGGCTGTTCTGGTCTTTGCTTGTAAAATTCTCCGGAAGTGTGTGGTTCTCAGACTGCAGTTGCTTTGGAATCCAGTCTGAATATCTGTTGATGATTTAGCACATATTCTTAAAAATTGAAAAAGCAAAGGAATGTTTCCTACACAAGCATAAGGTGTTTTATAAAAGCTACCATAATCTAGGGCTAACTACATCATATGCTTCTACCTCCCGACAGTCACTGTATTATACAAAAGTTTGCAGAGAACAGATAAACATAAAAGGGAACAGGGAGAAAAAGAGTCTTAGGTATTAACGTTGCTTGACTTTAATACCAGAAACAGCCTCCTTTTCTATGACTGATGTCTTGGAAACAGAGGAACTATGTACCAAAGAGAAATGCTGAACACGAAATGAGAACATCGTAAGCACAGCCTGATTTAGTTTAACAAGATAGAAGAAATGAGTGCCAGGAAACCACAGAAACAGTTTTGGACTCAGATCAGAACTACAGCCATCAATGTAAGCTTCAAGTTTTTCCCAGCCTGTCATTTATTGTGTTATCTGGGTTAGAGGGCAGGTCACAAGAAATTAAATGAAATTAAAAGTTCCTAGTAGAGCAAGGCAGCAGAATAATTTTTGACACAGCACCATTTGGTATAGAGAGCCTCACCAGAACAAAGAAAAGATAAAATGGGAGGGAGAATATTTCTTTTTCTTGAGAGATGACTAGATAACACCCAAATATCAGTAACCACCAGGAAATGAAAACAGAATGACACGAGATAACAATACTGCATGTGTTTTCTATTTGCTTCCTCTTTGCTATCTTTGAGAGAAGGCGTGAAATTGTGTTCCTTACCACTATGGTCTTTAAGTGTCTACGGCTCTTCCAGCAATAGGAAGAACATGTTAATCTGACTGTGCTGATCAAACTCCAGTGTGGATAATTACATTAGATCTACCTACAATGCCCCCTCCACCGGCTGTAGTTGCAATTGGATATGATATTCTTCTCACTTCCTTTATAAATTCAACTGTTGCACAATGTTGCTTTGTGCTGTTCAACAGCTGCCCCATTCCAGTTTAGAGGAAGTAGCATTTCATCAGTGAGTGACATGAAACTCACATATACAGAGTGCTCCAAAATCTACCAAACATCTCTAGAACATGCAATTGTCATTTAAGATCTCAAAGAACAGAAACACTCATAGGCTATGTCTACACTTGCTAAACTTAGTTCAAATTAGTTAGTTCGAACTAATTAATTTGAACTAATTTTAGTTAGTTCAAATTAGCTTAATTTGAACTAGAAAAAGTTATGGCACTTGCTTAGTTCGAATTAGCGATCCCCATTCATTTCAATGGCCAGTTAGTTCGAACTAAGAAATTAGTTCGAATTAACATGGCCACATTGGCTAATTCGAACTAGTTAGTTTGAATTAAAGCCTTACTTCTGAAGCCCTATTCGAATTTATTAGTTCGAATTAAGGAAGCCCTTAATTCGAACTAACTAAAGCCTAGTGTAGCCATGGCTTTAGTTAGTTTGAATTAAGCTTCCTTAATTCGAACTAACTTGCCAGTGTAGACATAGCCAAAGAGATTCAAATAAGCCTTAATGGATACATTCTCACACAATGCAAACAAATTGGAAGAGCATTCAAACTGAATACAATTTACTTTGAGTGCAGAATATATTACTTCTTGCTTTAGTTATTTACCTTCCATCTGATAATTGCTGTTCCTATAAAGTTGGCCTTTGTGAAGTAATTACCACAACTGCAAGATAAGATGCAAAATTTCAAAAGTGGCTTCTTATGCTGCAGGACTCAGTTTCTGGGTGCAACTAGAGACTCCCTCAATTTGATTTTCAGAAGCCAGGGGAAGCTATTGAAATCTGTGCAAGCCACAACAGCTGTTCACTTCTTTCTGAAAATCAGGACAAGGCATTTCAGGCTGGGCACCCAATAATGGAGACAAACTCAATGGTCGCTTTTGAAATGGTCCAAAGGGGTAGCCGTGTTAGTCTACTGCAGAAACAACAGAGTCCTGTGACACTTTTAAAGACTAACAGATTTATTTATCGCATGAGCTTTCGTGGGAGAAAATCCTACGTCATCAGACGCTTTGATGAAGGGGGATTTTCTCCCACGAAAGCTCATGCGATAAATAAATCTGTTAGTCTTTAAAAGTGTCACAGGACTCTGTTGTTTTTTTGAAATGCTTGGAGGGGCTGAATGCCCTCCATTCCCACAGAATTCAAGAGCCTTGAATGGTCGGGTCCTAGTGTTGTATTTCCATCCGTCACTGCTGGTTACAGATGCAGTAACATTCAAAGCACAAGTCTTACTTGTGATTGTTTACCAATAGAGTTATATAGTAGGCAGTTTTAGTGACATATAGATAGATCTACTCTTGTAGGTGATGGGGAATAAGCTGTAAGGCACTTTTATACTGATATAACCGCATCCACACTTGGGATGTTATACCTCTTTAAATACCCCAGTATAGTCTCCTATAGCCTGTTAAGGATTGTGTATGAAAGCCCTGAGCCCTTTAGCTCAATAAAAATTAACATAAATCTGCTTGCGGGGCTATTTTAAAGCCAATGCTAGGGATGCTTTCAATAATTAACCCTTTGCAGACTACAAATTGCTTGTACATTTCCCTCCTCCCTACTCAGCAGTAGACAATTAATTGCTTCTTCCAGCACTTCATCTCTAAAACATAATATGCTGAATCAGAATAAGGAAATATTATGCAGCTGGGGCTATCCAGTGCTCAAGCAATCGGCAATATTTGGCCTGAGTCTCCTTTCTTACACACCAGTTTTACTTTAGTTGCTTAACTCTGATGATTTTAATGGAGTTACTTACTCCTGATTTAAAACTGGTTTATAAACCACTATGAGATTCCAATCTACTCCCTTTTCATAAAAGATAATCAAATTACTGTACAAGCCTTTTGTGTTAGGAAAACAGTAGTGTTCCCAAATACACAGAGTACCTTGTCATATACTGGTGAAATTTTCAGTGACTGCCTCTACTATTGTATCTGCAATTTTATGCATTCACTTTTTCATGCCGGAATTGCAACACACATAAGATCTTGGGCTTGTAAGTTACAGGCACAATTTTAGAGAATCAAATCCCTGAGAAAATGTGACCCATTGTCATGTAAATGTTCCTGAGCTTTGGTGTTTTTGGTGAGAAGATCAGTCCATACTGGAATCTTGCCGCAGCACGGCCTTCAGTGGCAGCAGACCCTGCAGTGCAGAAACACTGTGCCAGCTGTGTAGATTTGCCATCTGTGCTCATGCTGAATACTCCACTCCACATATAGGCCCACTGATTTCCCACAGCCAGACTGAGGAGCCATTACTCATTTTGATAAGCAAAGCTTGTCCAAATGGTCCCATCAACTCCGGCCCTTGGGAAAGCAATAGGACTAATCAAAGCAAACAAGGAGTTCTCATTCTGGCTCATTTGGACCATAACGAATGTGAGTAAGGATCATAGAATTTGGCCCTATGTTGTGAGCTTTCTTATATTCTCCCAATGTTACTCCTCAAGTAGTTCTACTGAAGACAAAGGGACTACATGCAGAATAGTATCCATGCAGGAGTAAAGGTAGCAGAAGTTGTCTCTTGAACAGCTACTTTAAGCATGGTGAGTTTTAACATGACAGATTTCATGGGATCAAATCCTTATCTGATGTAAGTCCATACAGCTCCATTGGCTGCAGGCACACAGGTGAATGACTGTGATGACTCACACCACAGCTAAGAAGACACTGCAATTATGAATGATGACATTGAAATCACATCAATTTTTACCATTTGGAGCATTCTAAGAATGAGTTTTCTTGATGATTCTAAGGAAAAGCTGAGATTTTATGAGAGAGATGGAAGCTTGTTAATTACAAAGCTACCCTCCTCTCCTTTTATTATCCTCTGAGCAGCAGCAAATGAAAGGGTTAAACTTCCACCATTAGGAAGAAGTTCCAAAGGGGTAGCCGTGTTAGTCTATTGCAGAAAACCAAACAGAGTCCTGTGGCACTTTTAAAGACTAACAGATTTATTTATCGCATGAGCTTTCGTGGGAGAAAATCCCAGTTCGTCAGATGCTTTGAAGGTGGGAAACTTACAGAAGAAAGGAGGGATGGACAGCAAGATGAGAGAGGCAGACAGATAAGTAAGGTGAGGTGACTGCAAACTCAGCTTTTTTTCCAGGGCAGCTTGTTCACTTAAACTGCCGTCAGATCACTTGTAGCTAATACTACTCCGTAATGTTACGGAGGCTAGAGAACAGAAAGGCCTCCATCATTCTACTTGCAAAGCACAATGCAAAAGAAATCAGCCCATTCACCATCAATTTACAGCTCACCCAACCCTCCTTTTTATGCCACAGCTCCCACACCAGATTTCCTGTGAAACAGTAATGTGGTGGAAGAGCATCCTGGGTATTAGCATGCAAATGAGCACACTAATTAGTACAGTCTGATTTTGTGTCAGGATGAAAGGCTCTTTAATGCAATCTCATTCTCCTATTATGAATGAAAAACATGCCCTTCCGGCCTTTTGCATGGCATAGAGGAAAGACGGGCAGGGAGTGGGAAGGTGGAATGTGCTATGATGCTGACTTCCATGTGGTGTGAGGATGCCAGCTGGGCAGTGGGGTTCCTCAACTCACTCTCTAGGATAGCGGCTCACTCAGCTTTTTGGCAAATTACAGCTATGACAGTGTTTCTGCTGGAATCCAGTACAGCAGAGTTCCTCTTCCTTATACATCTGGGAGGGGGACAATAAGCACCAGGGCCACAACGAAATCAGCTTTTTCTTTTAAAGACATCTCCATGGCTAGTCCACTGGAAGCTGAGTGTCTTTTAAGAGAAGCCTTACTTCTGAAACAAGAGGGCTGGGGAACTGAGGACTCGGAGAGCTGCACCAGAGTTAGCAATGATGGGAAATTTTAAGTAAAAATAGTCTAGCTTGTGCAACTGAAACAGAAGGAAGGATTAGCAGTTCAGACACATCATTAGCAATCTGACATGTGACCACTCATCTAAGTCTTTTGACCTAACACATGCTTATCGGCTCCATTTTTTTAAAACACTCACAGCTCTGAATGTGTGCTTTGTAATATCAATAAAACATGTTGCACTTTTGCAGTGCCTTCTGGCTGAGACGCTCAGTTGTCTGAAAGTCATGAATCGAGTGAGCCATCCAATACTCTGGAAGGGTGCGTCTACACTTACAAATTAAGTCGACTTAAGGAGGCTTCAATCAACTTAATTTACTCCGTGTCTACACTGGGCTTTCCTTAATTCGACTTAAGCTGCTCCTTAAGTCGAATAAAGGAAAAGTTAGTTCGAATTAATAACACCTTGTTTACACCTTTATTAAGTCGACTTAAGCCAGTGGAGACGCGGAGTAGTGCCTAGTTGGACCTTTTTAAGTCACCTTAAAACATTAAGTCGACTTAATAAGGTCAAAAAGTGGCCACGTCTACACTTGAAAAGTTAAGTCCACTTCTGTTGTCCACTTAATAAG
>ML685780.1:25367594-25378736 GCA_007922175.1 Pelusios castaneus
ACACACACACACACACACACACACACACACACACACACACACACACAGGTTTCTGTTTTGGGCAACTAAAATTGGAAACTGTTTTTAGAAGCTTCAGTTTTTGACACCTGAAAAGTTTCAGCTAGTTGGGCGAAAATTTTCAGTAAATTCTTTTTTTTTTCCCCTCCTCAACTGACCAAAATTGCTTTGGTTTTTCCCAGTCCAAAAATATTGCACTTTGTGGTGTTCAGTGTTTTGACACACGCCCCACCCTGCAAACAAAAAATACCTGTAGAATAATTTTGACAAGATCAAAATTATTTTTGTTTTTGTCAAAAATTTTTGCAGGAAAAAAAAGTTCCTGATCAACTTTAAGGGGAGAGCTTAATCACCAAAAACTTCTAATTAATATCCTTGTCTCCCAATGTTTTCATACAATGTTTGTTCATTTGTATCTGATTAGACTAAGTAGTAATATAATCATTCACAGTTCATATTCCATGTTACAAAACCAGGACAACAGTATTGTGTGCCATTCACTAAAATTGCCATGATCGTATGATCATATTAACATACCTCTAATCTCTAGCAATTTGCTGAAGCCATGTTTCATGTGTGTGCACAGCGTTACCCCATATAAATCATATAAAATCTGTGAATGATCCCACTTCCTACCAGCCTAATGTGTGATCACTTTCCCCCTTTAAGTTATCATTATAACTAAGGAGGAAGGGTGCACACTTTCTTGCTTCTGTAGGCTGAGCTCATTGCACAGACGAGGGATTCCCTGCAACCCTCCTTCCCTTCCCGTACATGCTAGGGGGAGCTGTGTGAAACAGAACAAAGAGACAGTCCCTTTGTCTCTCCCCCAGACAGCACTTGCTATGGATCCAGCCGTAATTAACATATTGATTAAATGCAGGTATCCTTCCATTGCCTGTACACGCCTTGCAAACAGCCCAGAGATCTATCTGAGAAGGACATTCATAGCGTACTAGGAGTCACATGACGGATCCCTGTAACACTACGCTTAGTTAATGTAACTTTTCACTGTTGCTTACAATGCAGTCTACTTGATATTATAGGCTGTAAAATTTTTCACCTCATTAAATCTAATTCTTCTATTTGGAAATTAATTCCTAATATTTATCCATAAGGCAGAGGTGGGCTAACTGCGGCTCGCAGGAGCCTTTCATCACACCCTCCAGCTGGGCCTGGCCAGAGCACGGCAGGCACTCACCCTTCTCCGTCCTGCCCCTCTCCCACTATGTGGACCAGCACTGGTGCCCTGCCCTGCTCCTTCCCCCACCCCTCTCCAGTCCACCTATAGGCAGATGTGGCCCTGAGGCCAAAAAGTTCGCCCAAGGCAAGCAGGTCTCAAACCCCAGGCCTGTAGAGCTGCCACAGCATAGACAGCTCTGTGTTGCCATCCACTAGTACCAATAAAGAGTTTGCATAGTACTACCTGTGACCTGCTGAGAACACAGACTGCAGGAAGTCCCATCTAGGGTCTGACATGCAGCAGCCTCGTGGCTCCTGATTGGCTCCCCACCCTATATAAACACAAGGAGCATTCTGGAAAGTGGGCAACAATGTGATCTCCTATAGCTACCATGACCATTCCTACTCTTGAACTCCTGGCTTTGATCTCACTTTGATTTTGGCCCTCACTTCCTAACCTGGACCCTGAAATCTGACTTGTGCACTAATCCTTGCTATTGATTCTAGTCTGGTACTTGGCCTGACTATGAACTCCTCTGTTACTCTCAAGCCTCAGGTTAGACTCAGCTTTGACCCTTGGTCCTGACAGCCCGAGTCAGGATCCTGACGGGGGGAATCTTAGGACTGGTGAACACAAGAACCTGCACCAAAAATAAATAACTAAATTGGTTTTTATTGACACCTTTTGCTATTTCAGTACAAATCTCTATGGGGACACTTTTATTTGGAAAAAATGTGTCCTACTTCGATTTAACTTGTGTAACGTTGTGTCTACACACAGGCAATAGGAAAGAGTAAAAACCCTATTTTTTAAGTCATTGTTAAGGAGTTGTCTACACACAAGTTGTACCACTTTAACTTAGACCTAGTTTACACTTAAAATTGAGGTTGGCCTACGTACAGCCATTGGGGCGTGAAAAATCCACTTCAGTAGCTGTGTTGACCTAACCCCCAGTGCCACAGCTATCTCAGTATATGTAAAGTGGTACAATCTACTAGTGTAGACACATTCATACTAGTATAAAGGTGTTCTATACAGGTATAGCTTATTCTTCTTCCATATCAGTATAAATCACCTTTATCCCAGTATAACCCCATCGATACTAGGGATTTTGTTAGTGAAACTATCTATTTTGGGTTTTTTTTAAATGACACCCCATCCTAACCAAAATAGTTATACTAGTAAAACTTCAGTGTAGCAGAGGCCTAACTATAGGGTGGCTATAATGCCACAAATCAATATTATATAGAACAATCATACCCAGGCGGGAGAATAATCTGGAAAGCCCACAAGAAATTTTCCATATTTAGTTTAGATTATTCTTAGGGCCATTCCATGTTACAGCAAAGTTATCCCTGACCCTGGTGCCTTTTGTGGTGTAGATGGACAGTAACTTTGTTCTCTGACTTCCTGTGTTGCCAATAGACAACAAGATCCTATTTTGGTTGAATTTATAGGGCAGGCAGACCCTAAGAACAAGACATTGGTATATATGCCAAAGGACAGCCACCAATGAAATCCTTTGCTTTTTTCCAGACATATTGCTATAAACCAAGCACAGATTAACCAGGTCTGACTGTGTGAGATGTTTTTAATCCAGGCCTTTAGGTGACTCAGTGTTTGGCAGAAGTCTGAATTGCAGAAAGGGTCAGAAGGGAATTTAACTGCCGTGTCTGCTCAAAACCACAGCTTGCCCATAAACTCTCAGTGATACCGTTTCCGGTGTGCATCAGTTAACAGCTTTACCACGGTTCAGTGGCCAGAATGTAAAAACAAAACTACAGCACAGAAAGCTTGCTTGAAGCTGACCAGTCTACAATATGCCTTTCTTCTCCATCAAGGTTCAGAAGCCAATAACATAAAACATTTTTGTTCCATTAATTCCAGGCCATTTTTCCAATGTAATACAACCAAAAATACATTAAAAGGAGAAGGGTTTAGAAGAGGCATGTGTGTGTTCTATATTAAAAAAGAAAATCACAAAACTACTTTTGCTTCCAAGAAATATGATTTTGCAGCCAAATCAGCTGTTTCTTCTTTTAAAACTCACTCCTTTTTTGGTTTTAGTGTCAATTCTCTGGTAGGTGCACAAGTGAATATACCTGCTTTCATGACTATAATAAAACAGGTGGTAGCAACATAAAAGATGTTAAACATTAGCTTCATTCTTGTCCCCTACAACGTGTCATTTTAAGTTCCCTCTCAGCCACAACACCATAATACTACAAACATTCCATTAAACCTTTACCACAAGACCTCTTTTAGGCATCAATATACAGCTTACTCTACCTACATTTACATTAGTCTTCATCTAATCCCTGTGTTTAATCATGAGAAGCACTTACTTACTGCAATTCGTTATCAAGCTAAAAATTCATATATTGTGGTAGCACTATCATAATCATGCATTTCATCTGAGCTGGGGGAGGAGAAAGGAGAAACGGAAATAAAAGCTAAGATAACCTAAAACTGAACTCCAAAATTTCACCCAAACCTTTTCATTTTCAGACACACAAATCCCAGACCTGCAGGGTTTAACCTGCAGCTCTAGCTAAACCCTAATTGCTTAGTGAGCTCTCATATATAAGAACATATTGTCAGATATAGATGTACTCAGAGACAAAACACTTACCTACATGGGGAGTTATTTTGGAATCCCTACTCTGATTTAGTAATTTCCTTAATCCAAAATGGCTGAAGCTGATTTGGAATAAAGCATTGATTCCAGAATAAGAGTGTCCACATAGGGAGTTAATCAGGAATAGCTACTCTGGTTTAAATTCACACCCTACCTTAATCTGAATTAACTTTGCTGTGTAGACAAGCCCTAAAGGCCTGATTCTCATTTATGCTAACGTCCCTTTACACCCCTCAAGGCCTGATACTCATTTATGCTAAAGCTCTTTCCATCCCTCTGGTAGAATAAAGAGGCCATAAAGTGATTTTAAATTACATGTGCTCCCCATTTTAAGAGACCTTTACAATATCAGAACACTGTAGTGTAAATAAGACTCAGACCCTCATGGTTGTCATTGTATCTTTTTGTTTCGTGCACAGAACTCTCATTCTAATCAATAGGAGTTTTGTGCAAAAGCTGATGACAAGCTCTGACTGTAAGAACAAAATACATTAGACCAGGTTCACCTATCAAGCTCCCTACTGGCAGCCAAGACTTCAGCATAAACAGCGACCAAGAATTGCATTGCCTGCCTCAGACATTTGAAGTAGTAAGTGGGAATACAATGTGGTTATTGGCGTTTGTGCACTGCAATGACCCTGGATGAGAGGAAACTATAATATGTCTGACTCTCCCTGAGAGGAAATAGGTGTGGAGCTTGTCTGCAGCGGAGAGGACATGTGCATGTGAGTACAATAGATACGAGCACCAACATGGTTGGGTTTGGGTTGATTGGATCTCAGCTTCGTAAACTCAATATCCAAAGCTAAGGTGGTTCAACTCCAAGTCCCATTTATCCAAACTCACCAAACACAAATTCCAAAGGGGTAGCCATGTTAGTCTATTGTAGAAAGACAAAATTTGACTCAGTTGTCTTGGGGTTAAACAGGGACTATGGATTTTTCTCGCATTACAACAAGTGAATTGACCTCCCCCTCCTCTATGTGCTGTTCCCCAGTGTTTTGAATCCTAACACCTATTTTGATTTGCTGTTACAGCCTGACCTGATGCTATGTCATACACTCCCCTGCATTTAATTTCCTCCCACTCTGTAACTTTCCTATCTTCAAAGCGTCTGACGAAGTGGGATTTTCTCCCACGAAAGCTCATGCGATAAATAAATCTGTTAGTCTTTAAAAGTGCCACAGGACTCTGTTGTCTTTCACCAAACACAGGTGAAGATGGGTTTCAGTTACTCTGATTTGGGCCCATTTCCACATGTTTTTCACGTACCCAGATGGACACACTTGTGCAATAATTTTTTGTTGCCAAGGCCCCTGGCTACACAGTGAAGGTGCATGGCCTCAAAGTTAGAATTGTAGCTATTTTGTCCATTTCAGATTAATGTAGGTCGCTTGTCATTTGACACTGGGCATGTGTTATTTATCATTTGTATTTCATCACCGGCTTCACGCTAAACTTATTTTTAATTTCACAGGAGCCCTGATGAACAACAGGACCATGTCATCCACTGCATTTGGCATGCACCTTTGGACACCTCACCGGCAGCCCACCCATTAGTCCATCCCTGCTGGGACTACTTCTTACATTCTAAATACTGTACTAGCCTTCTTGGAATTCTCTATCATTTCTAGTTCTGCTGTGGGGCTGACAAAAAAAATCTTCTAGGCCTTAAGAAGCTATGAATGAACTCTACTTACATGTAAAAGCTTAGTTAGAATTATATGAAGCCAACTGCCTTAAATCCCAGGGCATGGAAGGAAAGTGGCTGCTGTTCAAACCCATTAGATCCCACATGATCCCTACTATCACTTCCCTTCCTGGCCCTTGTACCACAGATCCCTGTCTTTGGAGCATGGTAAAATGGAATAGCAACTGAGGGAAGTGAGTCAGTGATAACCCTCTCGCCTCACTTGTACCCCTCTCCTTTCTGTCCTAGGCTGATTTCCAGGGACTGTCCACAGTTTAGGTATACTCTCCCTCACAATAAACTGTTCCCAGAAATGTCCCTATTGGACTGTCACCACATAGTGGTCTAAAAATGAGGCACAATTGCAATAAATAAATGTAACACAAATAATAAAATGTAACCTCTGTATTACACTTCAGATTTTACTCATATTCAGGGCCATCTCTCAGGGATGCGGAGCCAGGGACAAATCACACAGTGTAGGCCTCCTTAACTTTTTTATACATGTGAAATCTGAGGCTGTCATACTTGTCAATTTCACTGCTCAGCTAGAGCAGTGAAACTGACAAGAAAACCTGCAGATAGAGCCTGGCTCCAGGACCAGCATAGGCGGTCTTAGCAGGTAGGCACTGTGGGCAGCTGCCCAGGGCCCCACGGGGGAACAGTTCCCACATACTACTACTTTAATTATCCCCACTTTAAGTATCCCAGCAGCATGAACGTGCACCATCCAGGGCAGGAGCACCGGTAGCAGAGAGCCACTAAGCCAGGCAGTAGATAGCCAAGGGTGGGGGTGCAGCAGAAAGGCCGCAAGGGGGAAGGGGTTGGCCAAGGGGAGGCTGCAGGAGGGAAGCAGTTGGGAGGTTGCAGTGGAGGAGGGGGGACCAGGGGAGGCTGGAGGGGGAAAGGGGGCAGCTGGGGGGGAGGCTGCAGGGGGGAAGGGTGTAGCTGGGGGGGAGGCTGCAGGGGGGAAGCGGTGGGGCAGGTGTAGGGGCTGGGGACCCGGCAAGGGGACTGGTGGGGGAGCTGGGAAGCCCTGCTGGAGACCCTGGTGAGTCCCAGCAGAGGAGGGGGAATGGCAGGGGGGCTAGTGGGGGCACTGGCAAAGCAGGGAGGGCAAAAGTCAAGGATGGGGCCCCGTATATAGCATGGGGGAACCTATCCTTGACTTTTTCCCTGGGCCACAGAATCCCTAAGACCACCCCTGGGGACCAGACAAGCCCCTGACTCTTCACTTGGCTTTCTGGGCACTGGGGCAATCTGTAGGCAGCTTTCACCAGGCTGGAAGCCTGGGAGGTGGGCAGCTGCCGCCCACTCTGAACTGAGACAGAGGAGGCTGCCGCAGTCAGCTGGGACTCCAGGATGCGAGCTAACCACAGGCAGCTGCCACCCATCTTCAAGCAGGGCTGGGGGAGGCTGCCACCTGGCTCCGAGCTGGGGTGCAGGAATCTGTCCCCTGGCTCCCGGCTGTGAGCTGCTGTGTGGATGGCTGCCACCTTGCTGCAAACCAAGCCTGTGGGGCATAGGAGGCTGCTGCCCGGCCCCCAGCCAGAGTATGGAAGGCTGCTGCCCGGCTACCAGGGACTGTCTCCGAGCTGGGAGCAAGCAGGGCATGGGCAGCTCAGGGGCAGATTACCCCATGGGTCAATGGGGCCCATGCCCAGGGGCCCACCACAATGTGGAGGACCTCCACCCTGCTGGTGTAGTACCAAAAACCGGCACTGGGGAGGGGAGCAGGGCGGGCTGGCCCAGAGGCCAGGCTCTGAGCTCTGCCCCACCCTTGGGCTGGGCTATCCACCCCGGGGGGTGGGGTGGGGTAGGCCAGCTGCAGCCTGGCTAATCAGCCCTCGGGGGTGGCGGGGCTGACTGAAGCATACAGTATGGCCTTCCAGCTGCACCAGAAGCTGCACCATGTGCGCCAGTTGGCCCCGCCACTCCGGGGGGCCAATGTGCCAGGCTGCAGCTGGCCTCTTCTGGCCCCAGACCCACCCCCGACCTGCTGGCTGGGGGGGGAGGGGCACCGGTGGGGAAGTCTCAGGGGCCCTGCGGCTTCTGATCCAACTCTGGGATAGTTGCAGCCCTAGTGCCCAAGACTGGGAAATCAGATGTGCCCAGAAATTGTTCCAAAAATCTGGTCATCCTCTTCTATCCTCAGGCGCCACACAGGGAGGACCGAATAAGACTTTATCTACCCTGAGAATATGCACCATGTTAGAAAGCATGTTAACTAAGGCTTTGTCTCAACTGAGATTTCAAGGTGTGACCTTATCATATATTAACCAACATGTGCTATGCAACTGAAGTCTGGTGTTGAGATGCCATGAGCCTTTAACATTAGCTCAGCTTATTGGAGACTTTAACAAGACCAGTTAGCATGTATTGGAGGATACTTTTGACACTACATTTTTACAACATGTTTTAGCTAACATCTCATCTCAGTCTAGACAAGGCCTGGGACATTTTAACTCATGTAACGTCATACTAGATTTTACCCTTAGTGGTCACATCTACACTAGGAAAAAAGTTGAACATGTTAGTTAACACATGTTAAAATCCTAGTGTAGACAAGGCAGTTGTAGCTTTAACACATGCTAGCTCATCAAGGTAAACCCTAGTACAGAATACAGGATTAGCCATGAGCAAACACCAAGTTTTTGAACACTTTTTCCCTGTCTGCAATAGATTCTAAGTCATGTTTAACATCATGTTAGTTAGTTAATTATAATGTTAAATAGGTTTGCTAATATGATACAAAAAAGGAGTCCTGTGGCCCTTTTAAAGACTAAGAAATTTATTTATTGCATGATAACATGATACAGGTTCCCAGCAGAGATATGCCCTATGTGCAGAATGGAGATTTACATGAGGGAAAAAAAAAATGGTCAACTCCTATCACCCTGTGCAAATAATGCACTTTTCTCCATCCCAAACCAAGACAATTTGCTCTGAGGCCAACGCATTGCTAAAAAATAGGTTGTGTTATCCAGTCCATCAAGTCCATTGTTCCAAAAGTAAATACCCATTGTCCTCAATTTACAATCACTCTCTTTCCTTAAATCAACCTCTTTGAAGGCTTGTCTCTCCTGGATAGCCCTAGCAGAAAAGGCCAGCAGGCTAGCTTCTTGTCCTCCTCTACTTCCAGGAAGACAGGTTCTCTAACTTTTTTTTTTTTTTTTTTTTTAAAGGCTTCCCTGCAGCTCCTCTTCACACTTTATACATAGTAAAACTTACAAGAGCTTAGAAAAGCGTGGAATTTCTATACACCTCCTCAGAGAGGCTTGACTTTCTTTAATCTGTGCTCTCACAGCAGCCCAAATCAGAGCTGACAGAGCTGAGTAAAAATGGCTGGCAAGTAGCAGACACCTTGTCTCCATGAGAGTTCCCCTTCCTGTTCCCAAATGTGGAACTACAAGAGACTTTATCTTAATCCTCAGCAGTTGTTTATAGGGGCTAGTAGCAGTTTCTCTCTTTGCTGGCTGGGTTCTGGTCTAGACCTCAGTCCCTGGCACCAGATTAAGGCATATTCGGAAAGACTACAATTACGTTTCCTTCAGGAGACTGCCAGTACCAACTGCAAAAGCTTTGGCCAGTGAGCTGTGGATGGACTTGCCTTGCATTTCTTGTGATCTCCCATTGGTTTCAAACATCTCCACAGGAAGAAAGGATTCTTTCTGGTCACAAGGAGAGGAGTGAGTTGTAACATTAAGGCCTTGTACACACGATCAGATTATCGCGCATTAAAGCTCATTACCGCGCGATAGCAACAACGGCGTACACACGTGCAACAGGGCTCTTGCGCGTTAAGTGCCTTGTTGTCGCGCAATCCAACAACCACTCCGACGAGAGTGGTAACAGCTGTTGCGGATCATATATTGCGCGTTTGAGCTCGTGTGTACGCTTACCGCGCATTGACTGGAGTCCGGAACTGTCCCAGCATTCCCAAGTCGTCCTCTCTGGTCTCCCCCCCCACCCGCTCTGTGGCCGTGACGAAACTGTCCCCGCCCTGCCCCGAACTTATTCCCGGGATTTTCAAATTTCAAGTCTGTTTCACTTCCTGCTCTCTTCCTCGTGGAGTGTGTTTGTGCTCCGATCATCAGTAGCAATGGCGGCCCGCCGTGGAAGACGCGCACCCCTTTGGAGCACGGCAGAGGTGCTGGACCTGATCAGCATCTGGGGAGAGTCCGCCGTGCAGGCGCAGCTACGCGGCAGCAGGAGGAATTATGACACATTTGGCATAATTTCTCGGGCCATGTCAGAGAGAGGGCATGATAGAGACACAGTGCAGTGTAGATCAAAGGTGAAGGAGCTCAGAATTACCTATCACCGAGCGAAGGAGGGAAACCGCCGTTCTGGATCAGCGCCTGCAACATGCAGGTACTATAAGGAAATAGAAGCCATCCTCAGCGGGGACCCCACAACCACTGCCAAAAGTCCCGTGGACACTTCAGCCCCTCCTCGTCCGGTGATTGCCAGAGCCGAGCAGGATGAGGACGTTGTTGAGGAGGAGGAGGAGGAGGAGATGGAGGATGACACGGAGGAAAGCGCAACCGCGTGTAGCCAGGAGCTCTTCAGCAGCCCCGCTGAGACGTCCACCCAAGGCTTGAACTGCAGCTTGTTCTCTGAGGCGGCAGAGGGGGGTTCAGGTAAGTTTCTCCTTCATTCAGCTCTGCTCCTGCTAAAATATCATTGTCTGGGGTGGGGGTGCTTGCGGGTCCCCGCTGTGCACGCTATTTACTCTGCATTCATTAGCAGGGCATCAATACAAGCAGTGATTGTAAAATAATCATCTGCATTTAGGTCAGAAAAGGTTTCCTCGATGTACCTCCAGAGCCTAATACTCAGGTTAGATGGGAGAGCGTTTGTGTCTGCGCTCCCAAAGACGGACACTCTGCCTCTCCAGCTGCAAAGCACAGCCCTGGGAACCATGGCAGCACACAGTGCAGCAGCATACGGTCCCGGCCTGCTACCGGCGGCATGTAGGAGATGTATTCTAGATGGAAGGGGCACTCTGAGGAGAGGGATATTGGGTTCCATCTGTGTGCCCTCTTCCGATTCTTAGCCCCCGGTAAGCCGTCTATTAGAATGTACCTTGTCTGCTTCAGCGCAGCGTAGTGTGTTGACCGCCCTGTACCTTCCAGTGGAATGTGCTACTGGAAGGTTACATTGGCTATCTATGCTATGTGTTAACAATGTCTATATTGTTATTTTTGTATTAGAATTGAGCTTCACAAGGCCGGTGTCTACCCCAGCTGACCGAATGAGAAACATTAGGCGGCGTTCTCGAAGAAACAGGGAGGATATGTTTAACGACCTGCTGAAAGCAACACAAGAATCCGCAAGGGAGAATAGAGCCTGGAGAGAGGAATCCCAGCAGAGGAGGCAGAAACACAGGGACGAACTGATAAGCGTCATGAAGGAGCAAACAGAACTGCTAAAGAACATGATAGCTTTGCAGTCCCAGGCGATAAATGTCCGGGCTCCACTCCAGACAGTTCAGCCGTGTATGCCTCCCACACACCGCAGTCCCTCAAAGCATTTCTTTGAAGGCCACCCTCCACCCCGGTACAGGACAACATCCAGCCCCCCCCCCCCCAAGCTACTTTTACGAGACCC
>ML685780.1:25378836-25399476 GCA_007922175.1 Pelusios castaneus
CCCCCCCCCCCCCCCAAGCTACTTTTACGAGACCCGGAGCTACACCAACCTGTAACCCCACCCCCATCTTTCAGGTTTCAATAAAAACAGTAACAAATACTTTGAAGAATGCATTTATTTATACACATTATTGAAATGATCCTAAGGTGCACCTCATGCGTCATGGAACTTAACTAGGGAAGGGCATCATTGAAATGCTCCCTGAGTGCCTCCCTTATGCGAGCAGCTTCTCCTTGTGCCACCCTAATACTCCTAGTGGCTGGCTGCTCGAATGCTTCCTCGAGGCGCTGTGCCTCCGTAGCCCACGTAGGGGAAAACTTTTCTCCCCTACTTTCACAAATGTTATGGAGGACACAACATGACGCAATCACGGCAGGGATCTGGTCCTCCGCCAAGTCCAGCCTCCCATACAAACAGCGCCAGCGCCCTTTTAAACGGCCGAAGGCACACTCCACAGTCATTCTGCAGCGGCTCAATCGGTAATTGAACCGCTCCTTGCTGCGATCAAGGTTCCCGGTGTAGGGTTTCATGAGCCATGGCATCAGTGGGTATGCTGGGTCTCCGAGGATGACTATGGGCATCTCCACCTCCCCCACTGTTATTTTTTGATCAGGGAAAAAGGTGCCCCCTTGCAGCTTCCGGTACAGACCAGTGTTCCTGAAAATGCGGGCATCATGCACCTTTCCCGACCACCCAGCATTGATGTCCGTAAAACGCCCCTTGTGATCCACGAGTGCTTGCAGCACCATGGAGAAGTAGCCCTTCCTGTTTATGTACTCCGTCGCGAGATGGTCTGGAGCCAAAATAGGGATGTGTGTGCCGTCTATGGCTCCCCCGCAGTTAGGGAATCCCATGGCAGCAAAGCCGTCCACAATCTCTCGAACATTGCCCAATGTCACTGTCCTCCGTAGCAGGATGCGATTGATGGCTTGGCACACTTGTGAGAGGGCTAATCCGACGGTGGTCCTCCCGACTCCAAACTGGTTTGCAACGGACCGATAGCAGTCGGGAGTCGCCATCTTCCATACAGCAATCGCAACACGCTTCTCCACAGTTAGGGCTGACCTCATGTTGGTGTCTTTCCGTCGCAGGGCAGGGGCCAACTCTGAGCACAGTTCCAGAAAGGTTGCTTTCCGCATTCGAAAGTTCTGTACCCACTGCTCGTCATCCCACAGCTGCATAACAATGCGATCCCACCACTCGGTGCTCGTCTCTCGCGACCAGAAACGGCGTTGCACCGTGTGCAGATGATCGGTGAAGGAGCTGAGCAACGCGGTGCTGTTGCTCTGCATGGCATCGATCAGCCCCTGCTCCTCGGTGTCCTCATCTGACTCGGAGCTCATTGCGTACTGAGCAACAAGCCGAGATGTATTCAGAATGTTGAAGGCGACAATGGAGATCATAGCAGGATCCATGCTGTCGCTGTTGCGATTGATTGCAAGTGGTGCGTTGCGTCACTGCAATGTTGAAAATAGGCGCGAGTTGCTATTGGCAACGAGGAAGACGCTAGGGGAACACAAAGCACCATGGGAAACTGACACTTTACCCATGGCGCTTTGCGTTCCTTTCCTTCATCCCATGATTCATAGCGCCAACTTAGGGGAAAATGGAACGATGGGATAGGTGCCCAGAAGTCATTGCGCTCAACCGCGATAATGCGTGTAATTTTGTTGCGTTGCAGGGAGCAACGTGTGTACGCGTTGTCCCGCAATAAAGGTCACGTGAGTTTTGTAGCGCGATTGCCTTGTTGCGCTTTAATCTGATCGTGTGTACATAGCCTTAGATTCTCAGGACAACATATAAAGGTGTGGGGAGAGAAGAAAATACTTGCTCTATGTCCTGTAAATGTTTACCTGACTTGGAGGCTTTGATTCCCTCCCCGCCCCACCTTATTGTTAAATAATGGGAGTTTTAAATACCAAGGACTGTCAAGAAAGCCTACCAGTGGTCTATCTCTGCTCCCACTGAAGTCAGTGTCAGTGGGAGCAGATTTGGGCCAGTGCTGCTGAGTACTTGAAAAAAAAAAAATCCATAGCTAATAAAAGGTCTAATTCAAAGCCCACTGCCATCGATGGAAAAATTCCCACTGACTTCAATGGGCTGTGGATCCAAGCTGTCCTGTAGGCCCCTGGGTTTCAGTAGTTTACTGCCCAACAGTTCTTAAAAGCTTTTACCCTGTTTCAATCTGAGTCGGGTGTAACTGTTTTGTTATTATTTGGATAGCACTCACAGTACATTTGGGGATTAAGTTTTTTTTCCTCCACATAGCAGGAGTGCCTGAATCAGACAACTGCTGTCTCTGGGCTATTTAAAGTTACCATCCCATGAATTAAGGAGAAGGGGGATTCATTACAAACTTTGAGCATAATAGTACATGAATTATATAATAGGCACCATCTCTGCTGCAGCTCTGGACATCCTAGGGGAGAAGAGCTAAATTGGGAGGAGTAGGATTGCTTAACCTACCTCATTTGTGACATCAAGACAAATCAGCTTGTCATAGAGAAACATTAAGTGGGAAGGGGCCCAGGTTGGGCGGGGAGGGGGTTTGTTTGTTTTTTTGAAAGTGGATCTGAGATGTGTAATACAGGGCAAAAGATGGGATTTAACAGGAGTAAAGAAGCTTTGCTCCAGCTCCACATTCTAGCATCAGTACACGGCTAAACCTCATAACTGCGTAAAGGCGGAGGGCACCCACATGTGGGAATGATGCAAGAGTACAAAAGTTATTAAACAAGGATGACAGAGAGCCGGGGGGCAATGAACTGGGAAACTGAACTTTCACAGACTGATTTGACTTTTTGCCAAGCCTTTGAATTTCAACAAATGTATTCAAAATCTTTTCTTCCTATGTCAAGCTGATTTGGTTCAGTTTGTTTGCATTTCTTGAATGCTGGATGGAAGCCAGCTTCCACCCTTAGCAAAAGAGGAGAAACTAACTTAAGTACTCTACTCAAGTCAGATCAAACAAGGAGTTCTGTGGCACTTTTAAAGACTAACAAATTCACCTGATGAAGTGGGATTGTGCCCAGAAAAGCTTATGCGACAAATAAATTTGTTAGCACTCCTTGTTTGTTTTGCTGAAATAGACTAACATGGCTACCCCTCTGGAACAAGTCAGATCAGTTGTGATACCATGACTAATGCTACTGTGATGACCAACATCATGGCCGACACACTGGAAAATGAACCAGGCACCTCCAGGCTAATAAGCATCAGCTGTGGCAGCTGGAGTTAAAGAGCCAAAGGTCTCCAGGTGAGAATTGTACAGTCATATACTCTGTGGCTTATCCACAGAGAGGAACCTGCAACATATTCTCATCAGTACAGATCTGACTGCTTTTTCACAACTCCATTTTAACCCCCCATATTGAACAGGCACTTAACTGGGACTTTACTTATGTACATTCAGCACCTATTTGCAAAACTTACATATTTATGAACTGGAAATAACAAAAGATAACTAATAATTCATCGTAAAGCGTCACTTACAAATGATAGCACCTTTCATGTAGAGAAGAATCCCCAAATCTTTGAAAACTATGAATAATGGGCTAGATTATGACCTCAATGTCATCATTTTTACACCACTGTAAACTCCACTGACTTCATGAACTTATGCTCACATACTACCATTATGTGAGCAAAATCAGGCTTGGTGTGTACAGGAATCACAATCCCCAGCACTGAAATGCAGCACTACTGTGCAACAGTTGAACACTCAAAGTGGAAGATAACCATACAGTGGAAATCTCCTCTAAAAATATCAGGCCCAGATCTCTGAAGTGCTGTCCGATGGCACAAAGCAGACCTATATCTGGCTTGATTGGCCAACAGAGCTCTCCCTTTTATAGGGAAATCCTCCTATGCCGCCCCCCTCCGTAGCGCCTGGCCTTGAGGGAGTGGCTAGGTTGTCCCTATGTCCTGCTGGTCCATGGCTGCCAGAATGGTTCTTTGGGACTGGTGGCAGCCAGAACAAAATAGACAGACCCAGGACTGAGATGCCATAAAAGTAGCTAAATGCCTTCTTGCCTCTGCAGCTGAACCAAGTGCAACTCACCTGGTTCAGAGGATCTAGGATATAGGTTGTTCATGGTAAGCAGACTTAAAATACTTACACAACCCACTAAGAACTTTGTGTCATCCACCGTACTGCAAGTCTCCTTGCCTCACACAACGAAACGTGCTTGAAACATATCTTCATATGTTTGATGCATGTGTGTATGGTATTGTCTAAGAAAAGCTATCTTTTGTGTACAAATTAAACTGCAAACTAAAGCTTGAAGCAAATATCAACAACTTCACCCCAAAAGCAAAGAAATGCCATAGAATGAAAATGCTGCAGCTGGGGAGGAAGGGCGCTGGGTCCAGTTGCAGGGGACTGAAGCTTGAAGCTGGAGTTAGGAATGAAACAGTTCTGCTCTACTAAAAACATCAATGGATTCTGCGTAATCACTAGGCTATAGATTTTAAGTTGTGCTAAGGAGAGACGGCAAAACTTCAAGATAATGCTCTCTGAAACAGTTGCAATTACAAGGAACATTTTTTGAAATAAAACCCCAATGTTTTTAGTCAGCATCAGCCACCTGCCACACGACTCAAAATCTGATCTCTGAAGCAGTCAGATCTGAATAACCCAGGGGAGGTAGAACATGAGTGGTGAGCATGTGAGCACTATTAGAGTGACATATTTATGAAGACTGTGAATTATAGATGAGTTTCTGTATAAACCAGATGGGGGCTTAAGTGTACCATACATCCATCACATAGCACATATGGATCTCATAATATGGCAGTTGCACTTTTTTATTCAGTGAATTCAGGGCAGACAAAAGTGCAAGATGGACAGCCTTGGAGACTTTAATCCTCTATCAATGGAATAGGTATAAAACACACTGATCCTCCATGGATCAGCTGGCATAGGAGCATCCCAGCCACACCCTCTAAGCCAGGAGCTTGGGAGGGAGGATGGCACAAGAGGATGTCCCTAAGTAAGGGAGATCTCTGTTGACCAATTAACCCAGGTTTAATGTCAGTTCGTCCTAAACTAGAGGGCCCAACCAATCTGTCCTAATGTGGAGGAAGGAGAAAGTTTCAATCTTCGAAAGACCAGATAGTAATAAGTGGACTTGAACTACCCAGACATTTGTTGGAAAAGTAAAACAGCTGAACACAAAATGTTTAATAATTTTTGCACATAGTGGGGACAACTTTTTGTTTTAGAAGTTGGAGGAAATAACCAAGGGAACAGCCATTTTAGACTTGATTCTGACTAACAGGGAGGCATTGGTTGCAAATCTGAAGGTTGAAAGAAATTTGTGTGAAAGTGATCATGAAATGATAGATTTCATGATTCAGGTTTACCTGGTCCTGCAGCAGCACAGGGACTGAACTTGATGAGTTTCTGAGGTCCTTCCAGCCCTACATTTCTATCATACTAAGCAAAGGAAAAAGTGAGAGACGTGGAATAAGAACAATGGACTTAAAAAAAAAAAAAATAGAGCAGATTTTAACAAATTCAGAGAACTAATAGGTAAGGTCCCACGGGAAGAAAATCAAAGGGAGAAAAGAAAGCTGAACGTTTTTCAGAAAGACAGTAGGAAAGGAAGAACAAACTATTCCAGTGCAAAGGAAAGATAGGAAGAATAGTAAGAGGCAGAAATGGCTCCATCGGGAGCTCGCTAATGACCTGGAAAAAAATCAAGAAAGTAATCCTACAGAAAGTGGAAGCATGGACAAATTTCTAAAGATGAGAACAAAACAGTAGCACAAGCATGTAGGGGGAAAAAGCAGAAAGACAAAGGCACAAAATGAGTTACACTTCTCAAGAGACATGAAAGACAACAAGAAGAGATTCTATAAGTACATTAGGAAAAAGAAAAAGTAGAGCAACTCAAAACAGAGAAAGAATAGATTGAGTAATGTTTTGATTAATTAGATGTATTCAGCCTAGGCTACTTAAGGACCTAACTGAAGCAATCTTGGAACTATTCACAACTATCTTTGAGAACTCATGGAGGACAGATGAGGTCCCAGCAGACTGCAGAAGGACTGAGAGGACTCAGGGAATTACAGACAATTCAGTTTAACTTCACTACCTGGAAAGACATTGGAACAAAATTATTAAACAATACATTTGTAAATACCTAGAGGATACTAGTACCTAGAACAGTGGTTCCCAACCTCTTTGGCTTGAGGACCACAGATTTCATATTTACAACCCTGAAGGGCCACAGCCTGCACCTCCCACTGCTGCCAGATAGAAGAAGTTCAATGAAGAAGCAGCCTCCTCACTGATCTCCCATCTCCCTAGCAGCAGCAGCAGCAGCAGGGAAACAGCACATGTCCTATAGTCCTGTGAGCTATGCCTGGGTCTCTGAGCAGTGGCTCCCTTCTGCAGTCCAGTGGACAGAAGATCAGTGCTCCCTCCCCTCTGGCTCCAGCAGGGACCCCAGCGCCTATTAGCCCAAGCAGAGCACTTAGCTCTCTGCTGGAGCCAAGGAGGGGTGAACTGATCACCCATCCCCTTGGCTGCAGCAAGGAGCCTGCACTGGGGTCTTTTAGCCCAGCGGAAACACACACAGCCTGGATCCTAAGACAGTGGCTCCCTTCTGCAGTCTGTAGAAAGGAAGCCACAGGCCACTTTGAAAGTCCCCTTAGGCCACTTTTGGCTCCAGGCCACAGGCTGGGAACCAGTGAACTAGAGGGTATCTAGTATAATCCTAGAGGATTATAATAATGGCCAACATGGGTTTGTCAACAGCAAATCATGCCAAACCAACCTAATTTCCTTCTTTGTTATTGGCCTAGCGCAGAGGGGTCAAACTCATTTGCTATGGTGGGCCAGATTTGACTTTAAAGCACTTCAAGTGGGCCGTACATTCCGTAAATCGAAATACTAGGGCACTCTCGCGATACTGCAGAGTGCTGCGTGTGCAAGACCACACTTTCTCTCCTTCTCTCTCTCTGTTAGGGAGAGAGTATGGTCCTGCAGAGCACAGTCACAGGCCAGATTAAAGAGGTTCACAGGCTACATGTTTGACACCACGGCCTAGTGGATTGGGGGAAAGCAGCAGACATGATATTTCTTGATTTTTAGTAAGGCTTTTGACACAGTCCCACATGACATTCTCATAAGCAAACTAGGGAAATATGATCTAGATGAAATTGCAATAAGGTGAGTATACAACTTGTTGAGAGACATACTCAAAGAGTAATTATCAATGGTTGGCTGCCAAACTGAGGGGACATATTGTTGTCTGTTTTGGGTCCAGTACTATACAGTACTTTCATTAACGTCTTGGATGATGGAGTAGAGGATATGCTTATAAAATCTGTGGATGACACCATGCTGGGAGCTGGAATTCAAAATAACTAACAAATTGGAGAACTGGTCTGAAATTCAATAAAGACATGCAAATACAACACTTAGGAAGAAAAAAAAAATAAATGTACAACTACAAAACAGGGTATAACTGGCAGTAATACTTCTGAAAAAAATGTGGGAGCTCTACCAGATCACAAGTTTGAATGTGAGTCTGCAGCATAATGCATTTGCAAAAGATTAATATTGTGGGAGGTCACTGTCCTTCTGTATTCAGCGTAAGTGAGGTTTCAGCTGGATGCTGGGTCCAGTTCTGAGCCCCACACTTTAAGGAAGATATGAACAAACTGGAGAGTTCAGAGGAGAAATAAAAAAATGATAAAAGATTTAGAAAACTTGAACTATAAGGAAAAGCTAAAAAAACTGGGCACGATTAGTACTGAGAGAAGAAGACTGAGGAGGGACCTGATAACAGTCTTCAAATAGTTTAAGGGTTCTTATAAAGAAGACTGTGATCAATTGTTCTCCATGTACTCTGAAGATACAACAAGAAGTAATGGGCTTCATCCGCAGCAAAGGATCAATGTTGGGGAAAACTTTCTAACTGTGAAGCTACTTGAGCCCTGGAATAGGCTTCTAAAGGAGTTTTAAAGAAAGGTTAGACAAACACTTGTCAGGGATGGTCATCAGTGCCGGCCCCCGTACCAGCCCCGCCCACCACACTCTCAGCAGGTGCCAGGGGTGGAGACAGGGACTCCTTCTCCAGCAGGGGATAGGAGTCCTGCATGTCGCGGCTTCTTTCCCCAGCTGGTCATACTCCCCAGCTGGGGGGCGGGGTAAGGAGCCCCATGTGCCGCTTTCCCCAGTGAGGGGTGGGACCAGCAGGGGACCAGAGCCATGGTGCATGTGCAGCTCTTGTGGCCTCAGACCCGCTGAAGGACGGGGTTGGGGGGGGGAGGCCTGAGCCGCACCACATGCCGCTCAGGATAGGTGCGTGTGCCAAGTTTGGCATGTGTGCCGGGGGTTGCTAACCCCTGATCTAGATATACTTGGTCTTGCCTCAACACAAGGGGCTGTACAAAATGACCTCTCGCTGTCCCTTTAAGCCTTACATTTCTATGATTCTGTATATTCATTCAGGCCTAGGCGACATTAATTAAAGAATTTAAAATCATAGTTATTGTCTGTTTCCCAAACATGGCTCAGATCAGTGGACATAATGGACTCCACTCACATCCTGCAGACCTGCTATATACCGTAGAGTGCAAAAACACAACCTAATCATGTCAAAGACTGTACTTTTTGAAGTTATAACACACCTTTCTTTCTTATGCAGTCTTTTCCCTTGTTCCAAAGGGCATCTCAACAGTAACCCCCTCTATTTTCACCACAACAGTTGCAGGAATTTAACTGTTCAAATCCATGGCAGGACTAAGCCCCTGAATATTACACTGGAAATGCACCAGGAAAAGGTGATGGATTGTGATCACAGTCTCTACGAAGCGCGACTGTGAAGATATATACAGCGTTTTCTATTTATTGCTTTGCCACTTAGATGTGAATCTGATGTGACTTCACTTGCAGGAAGGTGCAACTTAATAATGATTCTCTGTTCCAATGGCGAGAGAATTACTGTCCTCGGAACACTGTTTGGACAGGCTCTGAGCTGTAAGGAGTCAGAAGGGGCTCTAGCAATGACACGTCTGACGAAGTGGGATTTTCTCCCACGAAAGCTCATGCGATAAATAAATCTGTTAGTCTTTAAAAGTGCCACAGGACTCTGTTGTCTTTCTACAATAGACTAACACGGCTACCCCTTTGGAAACTGAAATATGTGTGATGTGTTGGTGCAGAAATCTCTAAAGGGGCAAGATCAGACAAACAGAGGGACAACAACTATCTATAAACATCTGAAGGGAGTAAACCTCCAGGACGAAAGGAAGTAAAAACAAGAACAAGGAAATAAAGAACAGTCCCGAGAATACAATGCCTGCAAGCTGCATGAAAACATTTAAAAAACCCGTAAGAGAGGCTCAAACTATATGTTAATGCCAAATTTTAAAAGGACCAAATTTAAAGAGGAACTAAAATTTACCACCCTGGATAAACAAGAGAGTAAAAGAGGCAGTTAGTTCCAAAAAGACATATTTTAAAAACTGAAAATCAAATCCTAGTAAGGAAAACAGAAAGCAGCATCAACTCTGGCAAGTAAAGTATAAAAGTATAATCGGTCAGGGCAAAAAATAATTTGAAGAGCAAATACACAAAGACACAAAAACTAACAGCACAATTTTTTAAAAAGTACATCAGAAGCCTGCCAAACAATCAGTGGGCCACTGAATGATAGAAGTTCTGGGAACTATTTTGAAAGCAATAGATAATAAGACAGAAAATCTCATCATGCTACTATATATATCCATAGCACAGCCACACCTTAAATAGTGCATGTAGTTCTGATCACCCCATCTAAAAAAAGATAGATTAGAATTTGAAAAAATATAGAGAAGGGCAAAAAAATAACAGGTTTATGGAACAGCTTCAGTATCACGAGAGATGAAAGACAGCGACAGTTTGGCTTAGAAAATATGACTAATGAGGATATGATTGAGGTCTATAAAACAGTGACTGGTGTGGAGAAAGTGAATAGGGAAGTGTTATTTACCCCTTCACATAACAAAAGAACCAGTAGTCACCCACTGAAATTAACAGGCAGCAGGTTTAAAACAAACATAAAGAAGGACTTCTTCACACAACACACAGTCAGCTTGTGGAACTCTTTACCAGGAGATGTTGTGAAGGCCAAAAGAATTAGATAAATTCATGGAGGATAGGTTAATCAAAAGCTACTAGCAAAGATGGTCAGGGACACAAGCCCATGATCTGGGTTTCCTTAAACCTCTGACTGCCAAAAGATGGAACTAGACGACGGGATGGATCACATGATAAATTTCCAGTTTCATTGTATTAAGATGCCTCAAGAAGAAAGAGCACACTGTGCTGAGCTCCCCACAGACACCTTTCCGTATTAATGGTATCACTGCCAGAATGAGTTACAAAAGTCCCTTCGCCTGTGCACGCTAGTAACCAGACTGGGCTGCAGTCAGCTAACCAAGAACATCTCATATTCTGACCCCATAAACCTATTAATTGGATTCCATACACTCCTCCCAGGTGAGGTATGCTTTCTACCAGATTATAATTCAGAAACACACAGCAGGTGGCTTAGACTGACAGCTTCTAATGAATATTAATATTCTTTAGTCCTCCACATGACAAGAGACAGAGGGTGCATGGATGGGGTGAGTGGGCCGGAGAGGGGGTATGCATGTGCACACACACACACATCTGTCCAGCCAGATCTTCTGACATCTTCTTCCATTCACTTCACTTTTACTCACAGCAAAGCTTTAGTACCTACTGATTATTATGTTATAAAAATAATGCTAACTGGTCATTAGTGAAACAGAATGAGATTCTGTATCAACTCCTGATCCACAGTACAAACAAGGATAATCAGTCTGATTACATCAATTCTCCTCTTTACTCCCCTCAAACACAGAGGCAAGTAAATAAAGAAAATAAATAAAGGCAGGCTAGAAAAAGAACAATTCATCTATACAGGATGACTGTAGAGGAACAGCCACATTGCACTGCACAGAGAGCCCAGCAACAAGGTAAATTGTGTGTGTAGTTCTTCAGAATGGGTACGCGACCAACTACTTCATGAATAATGCTTTCAATATTTATACATCTCTAGGGGCCTACTTCAAATCCAGCTTGCGGTGTCTAAAGATATATGATTTTCAGGATAGTAGGCTAGTCTCTGATAGACAGCATCCTGAATCCCAAAACTGCCTTCATAATTGCTGATCTTTAACTCTTCTTTCACTCTGTTTCGAATACACAGGGCCATGGTACCCAAACTCTACCACATTGTATACCACCATAAAACAGCACCATCAGTACCACAACTTGTAGGGGTGGGGGAAAGAGGCAGGGCCAGGAGGGAGAGCAGCCACTGCACTTCTTGGGGACGGGGCCAGCAATGGTGCGGCTCCTGGACAGCCACTGTATGTCCAGGGAAGACGGGCACAATGGCTGGATGGCCACGCTGCCTGGGGAGAAGGGCAGTGCTGGAGTGACTCCTGGCCAGCCCCCCAGCAGCAGGTGGACGCGTACCATTGAGGGTGACCTGCATTCTACAGGTGGTGTACCACAGTTTGGAAAACCACTACAAGAAGATTTAGAGACGAGAGGAGGCATGATTCTCCACTTATACCAGTTTCAACTGGTGTAACTCCACTGACTTCAACCGAGTTACTCCTGATACACACTGCTTTAGCAGAGAGTAAAATCCGGCTCAAAGGCAGTCAGCCTCAACCACAGTTCTCAACCACTGTGTTGGGACACATTGCCTACAGAGAAGCACCTACAATTCAGGAATGAAACAGGGAGGGCTTAAGTATTATGTGGTATCTTCCATCGCCATATGAGACAGCAGATAACTATAAAGCATTAGATTCTAATCCTGCCACCCTCTTAACATGCAGGATGACAAAAAGGAAATAGTAAAGAAACCACATGGGAGGGAAGTATTAAGACAGAACCATGGGAGGTGAGGTGATGAAATATCGCCTCCTTTCCCCTCACCCCCCTCCCTCAAACTATGATATCATGTTGGCAGTATGCCCAGCATGTTTGACCTCAGGGAATAAGTCTGTAAGCTGAAGCAGTAGGAGTAGCAGACCTTGAAATTTAATATCTGCTTCTCCTTGTAAATCTTACCTAATCCAAAATATTTCACATGGGGGAAAAATACATAAATAAAAAGAAGCCAAGATCAGACCAGTTCAGTTATATTGAAGTCATGTTAGCTTCAGAAGCAGCCAGGTCAGGAAAGGGTTAACTGTCCATTTGGCCACGTTAAACAAGTCACCCATAGTTCATAAACCTGTGCATGGGAGCTGTGAACTGGGGAGATGGTAATCAATTAGCTTTAACTGTGTCTTGGCCATTTCAGCAGCTAATCTATTTTTTAATTTACTGTTTCTCTAAATGTGCCGGAAATGCCCCTCTGCCTTATATATTGGACAAACAGGACAATCTCTGCGCCAAAGAATAAGTGGACACAAATCTGACATCAGAAATTGCAACACTACAAAACCAATAGGGGAACACTTCAATCTCCCTGCTCACTCCCTTGACGACTTGTTAATAGCTGTGTTGAAACAGATGAATAACAAATCACAGCTTCAAAGAGAAACTGCAGAGCTCGAACTTATATGCAAATTTGACTCAGTTGTCTTGGGGTTAAACAGGGACTATGGATTTTTCTCTCATTACAACAGGTGATTTGACCTCCCCCTCCTCTATGTGCTGTTCCCCAGTGTTTGAATCCTAACACCTATTTTGATTTGCTGTCACAGCCTGACCTGATCCTATGTCATACACTCCCCTGCATTTAATTTCCTCCCATTCTGTAAGTGTCTCATCTTCAAAGCGTCTGACAAAGTGGGATTTTCTCCCACGAAAGCTCATGCGATAAATAAATCTGTTAGTCTTTAAAAGTGCCACAGGACTCTGTTGTCTGTAGATGAACAGTTCTTTTTCTAGCATGGCTTCATTTATTTGCTTACTTGTTTCTTTTACAGCTAATGCTGGGGATCAGTCATATCATAATGGTGGTATTCTTTTACCAAGATGGCTCCAGTCGCGACCAGAATGCTCAATGTGCAAAGGTTGCTTCCTCCCCCAACTCGCCCCCAAAGCAAAGATTTCTCAGTGGACAGGGTCTAGCCTTTATGCGCTCCTACTCACAAGGTAGCAGTGAAATAAGGGCTTTTATAGGTGGCTGATTAGAATCACAGCATACGGCTGCTACCCAGTCATCAGCCCCCCTTGTGCTGACCTGCGCAGCCAGAGGGGATAACGGATACCCAGATCTTGTCTGCCGTAGATAATCTATTACCTGTTTCTCAGCAATAAGTTCATGCTGCACTGGTGCTATTAACAGCATTTTAACCAGCACGCCATCTAACTCACTTCTTGGCATGGTAGTGAAGTCATCTGTGCTCATCCATACAGCTTTAGTAGTGCCACTGCAGTTGCACCATTGGTGAAAAACAAGGAAGAAATTTCCTGTTGTAGGTGCGTCCCCCACCGGGTTATTTAATATAGGATTCCTGGATCCCTGGAGTCAGGGGCACATAGTCAGGAACTTGGTCTCGGCAGTAAGGCAGAGCTATAGGCAATGGTGTAACACACAGCCAGCCGACTGTAAGAAATTAGGTCAAGAATTCAAATGGGAAGAAAATAGAAGTCCATTCTCAGGGTCTATAAGGAAGACACTGTCCTTGGGGACCTCAAAATTACCGAGATTCTAGGCTTCTTTTAACTTCAATTAACCTCTAAACACATCCTGCATTCTGATTATATGACACCTCAAGTTTGTCTCCTTTCCATATCAGCAACCAACTCAAGAGGGAGAAAGATAGCACATACATTTATAAATACACTCAGAAACTTAATTAAAACATCGCACTTCCAACCTAACAACAACTATGCAGAATATGTCTTGGCAAAAACATATTCAGTTATGCCAACTTATCAAACACCTCACAGTTTATTGCTACTGCAGCAGATATTTACTGCCTCTTTTAAAGTGACTAAATCCACTTAACTTTAAATGTCTGTTACCATGTTGTCTGCTGGTGAAGTCTTCCCCCCCTCCCCTTCTTCCAGGGTAGTCTCATCTTTACCCATGACACTACTTACTCAAGAGACTGCTGAAGTTTTAGAACTCAAACCATTTTCTTTTTGAGTAAAATCATTAATTGTTATGCCCTGTTGCCAGTAATTCAGCATGGAGTCAGTGACACCAGATAGATTACTCCATTTGTCCCCTCAAAAATTCTTCTGTATGTGTCTCAAACTGCAAAGCTTATCGCCCTGGCAAGAGGCTTTGATCCCTTTCAACAGGAGGTTAGAGCAAGCTCCAGAAAAACAGCATAAAGGGAATCTGCTGAACTCTTCTCGCTATGAGCATCACAAAAAGCTCATGGCCAGCATTTTTACTTTCAGAAATGTTCACTAATCCCATGCACCTCAATACCCAAGTGCCCAATCTGAGATACCACAGAGGCTTGAAGGGTTCAGCAGCTCTCACTGAAGTCAGCCACACCTTTCCCAGTCTCCATGGAAGACAAAAGCTTCCTCATCTATTTCCTGAAAAAGAGCCTTCTGCAAGCGGTTCTTTTCCCAGGGAACCAAGCTTCCCCTTATATTTTATCCTGGCTATTCTGTGCCTTTGCAGCTTTCTTACTCAGTCCCTTAAGAAACCAGAGGTATCAGTGTTAGAGAAAGAAACCTTGAAAGTCCTACCATGATACCCTCCACCAACTATGGCAGGGAGTGAGGCCAGGAAAGTAGACAAATCCACTGGGAGCTGTTCACCAGGCACAGAAAAATGGGGCTAATCAGTGGGTCTCTCAATGGATGCTTCCAGCAGATGTTTTGATTTCAGTAATATCACAGGGGAGAGAAAATAAATCACTACTCTGATTGCACCTGAGATCTTTATTATTACTGAGTGCAAACAAACACGCAGCTAACCCCAGCGGTGTGTGACAAGCTCAGAGCCCCACTAAGCCTTGAACAACTCACTCCCCTGACCCAATGGGTGACTGTGTGTGAATGGAAGGATTGTATGAATATCTCCAAATATTACAGACTAATTATTGCTTATCCAAGTGGAGAGGGGATCGGAAAAGGCAGGAAGCTCAGTGGCATACTAAGGAGGGTGGCACAGGCCCCCAGGTGCTGGGTTGCAGGGGATTGCAAGCCCAGCACCCCCCACAAGGCCATGGGTAGGGGAGCGAGGCCACCCTGAGTAAGTATGGGGGTGGGAAATGTATTGCAGTGCATCTGGTAGGACTGGCCTGCCTTTCACTTTCGCTATGTCTACACTTGTGAATTTAAGTCGACTTAGCATGTCCACACTTACATTTTAAGTCAACTTAGAGGGGACACTACAAAATCGACCTAGAGCATCCACACTGGATGCCTAGGTCGACTTCTAGGGGCTAAGTGGACCTGGGACAGGTCCATGGTGGAAGGAGGGGCACCCCAAGTGCCAGAGGGCTCAGCCTTTGCCCCATTGTACCTTGGTACAATGGGGCAAAGAGGGACAGGGACAGGGACCCTGGCAGTGCATAGGGGACACATACAAAGCCCTGCCCTTTGGGAGGGGCATGCCAGGCTGTGGCTGTGCCAGCCACCCTGGCAGGGAGGGCAGTGGGGAAGCCCAGGAGCCCCCTAAGTCGACTTAAAGTCGACTTAGGGCTACTCCACGTCTACACTGGCTTAAGTCGACTTTCTAAAGTCGACTTAAGCAGCAAGTCAACTTAAAAGGAGGTTTTACAAAGTCAACTTAAGCAGCTGCTTAAGTCGACTTAAGGGAAGTGTAGTGTAGACGCAGAGTAAATTAAGTCGACTTAAGCAAGCTTAAGTCGACTTAATTTACAAGTGTAGACGCACCCAATGGGTGGGTGGCGGGGGACACAGGAGATGCTGGGGGTGCTCCTCAGTGCTTTCCCACATGTTGTGAAGGGCTGGCTCAGCCCACCCCCCAGGCTAAGGAGTAAAGCTGTCCCACCAAAGCCAGCATCAGGCTTCAGGAGAAGAGTTGGGCACCGTGCATTGGGGAAGAGCAGGGGAGGGCAGCAGAACCGAGCCCATATTTGCACCCCCACATAAACCTCCTTACCCCCCTGTGGATACAGAGCCCCCCTCCTCAGGGCAGCTGGGGACCGGCCCTGGGACACCTCCTGCCCTGTGCAAGGCTATGAGGTGGGTTTGCACTGCACAAATGTAGGCTTGGCCCCTGGGCAATGGGGACCTTCGTTAGGCCACTGAGGAAACTGGGTGGAGCCTTGAATCCACTCCTCCCCCACAACAAATCCACCAACAGAGCTGAGCTGCAGTCATCATTACAGTATTGAAACAAGAATGGCGCTTTCCCACACCAGCTAAGAAGGTGGGAGTTCCTCTGAGGGGGAATTGAGCTCTATGCTCCTCCCTATTGCTTTATCCCCGGCTGAGCCAGCAGAAGGCAGGCAATACGCTATCCCTGGAGAAAGATAGGAAAACAAGAGGAATTGTGACTCTCCTCCCAAGCCAGTGTCACTGCATGGCACAGTCACAGAGGGCTGCGTGTCAACAGGTGCACTGTAGCTATGGACTCCCAGAAGCAGCAGCAGCAGCAAGCTGCCTAGCTGGACTCCTTCCCCCTTTGTTTGTAGTCAGTCTGGTTACAATAATATATGGTGTTGCTTAAAACACTCTTTCATCTGCACTCTCCCCCTCCCCCCTGAGCTTTATTCGGTTGGTTTCCCGTCAGCCAAATAGATCAGTGTCACTGTTTCCATTTCAACTTCTTTTGCTAATTTATCTTTCCATTGTAACCGCTGAGGTATGTCCTATTCAGGTCTTGGAGAAAGGTCCATCCCTGCTTATCTTTTCCCCCAAACCCATCTTCCTTTCCAAATCAAAAGGCACCTGATGTTTTCTAGCTGCAGGTAAATTAGTATTTTCAAAGATAAGAAAAATCCAAGAATGTCAAGGCTTTATAACAACACTTTACAAATGTGGGTGTGGCACAATCTTCTCCAGTCGGGGAATCTGAGCAAAGTGTCTTGCTCAAGGTCACATATGAGACAGAGCAAAGACAAGAACCCAAATTTTCTGACTTTAAAGCCTGCACCTCCACCACTAAGCCATTTAAACCTTCTTCCTACAGGCCTCCTCCCTATAAAGATAATGAGCCAAATTCATCCCAATGCCTTCAGTGGAGTTATACCATGAATGGATCTGGCCCTCTACTTTTACTTTTGCCCCTGAAATTCTTCCCCGTACACTTTGAATTACTTTTGGGATTAAATCCAACATTATCCCTACTCACACCATTCCCCTGCCCCCCTCCTGGGATCATAATGGCCAACAACTCAAGAAAATAAGAAAAATCAAGACAATTACAAAGAAATGAACTAAACTCTGTGTTTTGTCTAAGGACTGCTGTTGTGCAAAGATATTTTACAATTCTTGGTTGGCACCAATTTACACCGCTGTGTTCTGCCATACATTTACATTACAAATTCCACTCCATTATCCTATTTTCAGGGTTTACGACTCAAACATAAATGTTTGCTCTGGAGATAAACATGGCAAGAAAATTTCAGCCTGAGCACAAACCCTACTTTAAAAAAAAAAAAAAAAAAAAAAAAAAAAAAAAAAGTTATTTGGCCATTTATAAGCTTCAGAAGTGCCAAAAAGATGCAAGTGATGCATTGGGCTTTCTGTTACACTAACAAAGACCAAGCTCTTTGGGTGTTTTGGACAAGACTGGAATTTATTTGGAAAGCAGCTACTTCAAACAGACATTTTTTCCCTGCAGAAAAAAAAAGGTAAGGAAATTTAGACCATAGATTTAATACACATATTATTCATTCAGGGACAAATGCTAAGGTCTTTAAGCACTTCTGACTTAGGTAAAACTCCAGCTGGGCCAAATTCTGAAAACTGTTGCGCACCCAAAAGTTTCAGTGAAGTCAGTGAGAGTTGCAGGTGGTCAGCACCTTTCAGGATTTTGCCTTTAAAGCATGTGCAGCCAAAGGTGTCATTTGTTGTGGGATAGGAGAGGCCTCACTGCTCCCCAATCTTATTTTCCCCTCCCCCAGACTTTCAGGAATTGCCTAGATTGGCAGATTTCTGGGCAGCAGATTTGGCCTGTCCATCCTGCAGTAATAATGGCCCGCCCAAATCTGAATGGTGTTGAGGCCCAGTGTGTCAGGTTGCAAATGCCATTCACTCAAACTTGGCCCAGCCACCACTCTGTTGTGATAGAGAGCTAGCAGGGCCAAATTTAAGTGGTACTGCAACCCTGTTCCCCAGGATGTAGGAGCAATGTACGAAGCAAGGCCCATGAGGAGGGGGTTGGTAAACTGTTGGTGGCTTATGGTGCCACCTTCCTCTCTCTCCTGTTCAGACAGGAAGCAGTGGTGAAGGCATGGCCCAGAGTTAAACACAGAGCAAACCAGGGCCCCAGTCCTGTCCTAGGCCAGCCATCAGTCAGACACAGCACTGGCCCTCTGACGCCCTCCATCTCCCCTGGTTGAGCAGCCTGCTAGCTACTCACAAGCAGCTGCAGCCTCAGCAGGGAGGCAGAAATGGGAATGCTGACACAACTTGGCTCCTTGCAGAATTTTTCTGAAATGAGGCCCTTACAATCTTCCTGAACTAATCCCCTTGGGTAAAATTCACCTCAGATTCAGAGGGCCGGTAACAGGACACTAAAGTTCCCTTTAAACTCTGTTTCGGTATTGCATAGTCCTTGGACTGCCCCTGTGCAGTGGGGTGCATTACACCAACCGTGCCTAATAATTTACATGAATCTCAGATCAGGACATGATGCTGACCCTGGTAATGGACATAATCTAGGGCAGGCTAACTGGTGCAACTAGAAAGAGAACATTCCCTTGTCACTATGTGAGCGGACTCAACCAGGAACTCATGCTCCCTGAAGGGAGGGGAGGAAAATAGCAACACAGGACACTTTCTGTCCATGTAAATCACCTTTCTTCATTCTACTAAACATCCACAAGGATCAAAACATGGACTGGACCTCGGGGGTCGGGGGGCAGGGCCACATTGTGGTATACTTCCCTCCAAAGCTATCTGACCTATTGTTAAAGTCAGAGGAAAATTGGCATTGCCTCAGACAGCATCCACTCCCTCTGCATGCTCTTTGACTGCCTCCTCATAGTTACAGGGCAGGCTCATGGACAGCAATCTCTGTACTCAGGGCAGAACAGTCCTGCCCTGTCCCTTCCATCAGCAGCCCCACCCAGAGTCCACCCAAGGCTGGCCCACAGTCCCTCCTTCCCCCCTATAATTACTTGCTCCCCCTCCTCTCTTCCATACTCCTCTTTCCCCTAGGCAGGGAGCGACAGCTGGAGAGGCTGGTTGGAGGGGAGGGACACAGCAAGCAGCAGCGGGAGGTGGAACCAAGGAAGGAGAGGAGGGACGCACACCACATTTGACAGTGTGGGAAGGCCAAGAAGGGAAAGAGGGGTGTGGAAGAGAGGAAGGGGGCCAACAGAGAGGTGGGCTGGTGGAAAGGGATGTGGTGGTGAGGCCTGGGGGAAGAAAGGGTGTACTGTGGGAAGGCCAACAGGTGGAATAGGCAGGACGGGGAGCTAGCCTGCCCGAAGGGAAGTTTTCACCCCACTACCCATGGCCCGGGCCCATTTTAAAATTGCCAGGCCCCTGGGCAATTGCCCCCATTGCCCTCCCCATCAGCAAGCCTGATAGAGATCCAGCAACTATTGGCATCATGACTTTTCCTGCCATCGTACTGTGGTTTATGAGATCTGTGAAGAACAGACGGAAGAGAAGTCACACCAAGGAACTAAGCGGGATCTATAGGATTGGGGAATGAGATCCCTTTGGATTCCTGGCCCTTTGCTGCCATCACTTTTCACCCCTCCACATCCCTGCCAATCAATCCCATGTACTGTGGAAGAGGAGAAGAGTTTAGAGTCCCTGGAGCTGCAGAATTTGGGCATTAAGTCAGCCCCCTCTGGGGTACTACAGCACAGAGGGCAGCATATTAAACTTTTCTAGGAAAGCTACAAATAAATCACAAATTATTCCACATTGGTCTCATTTCTATTTGGTGGATCCTCAAAGGGTGTAAATGGGCGTAACTCAACTGGCTCTAAATGACTGACTATAAACTATGGCTATGAATAGCCATTGCTTTGCACCTTGTGAAGTCATTTACACCTATGTAAAGTGAGTACAAAGTGGGTGTAAAATGCTTCCTTTTTTAAAAGCAGAAGCAAAATATGTATTGTGCACTCTAATCCATCTCTCATAATCTTTAGTAACATATTTAGGGACTATGGCTATGTACACATGATCACTTTATTGCGCGATAAAGTTCCTTATCGTGCAATAAAGCTGACTGCGTACACACGTTCATTTTTCTTGTTGCGCGGCAAGACCATCTTGCCGCGCAACAGTAAAACCACTCAAACGAGAGTGATAAGCATTACTGCAGAACAGCTGTTCTGCAGTAATGCTCATGTGTATGCTTTTTCCATGGTAGACAGCCTCCAGAAATGTCCCAGGGTGCCAATCGAGGGCACTCTGGGACATTGGAGCTGTCAAATATGTCAATTTCACTGCTCTGGCTGAGCAGTGAAATTGACATATTATGGGAGCTGCCAGGTTTGGCGGCTCCCCTGGACTAAGCTAGG